>PVJC01009629.1:0-45446 GCA_004026665.1 Murina feae | reverse complement strand
TATGTTGCCATCTTGAAATTTTTAATTTTTCAACAAGAGTTCCCACATTCTCATTTTGCAGTGGACCTCACAATGGTATACTAGTCCTTAAGGTCAGGAAGGCCAGCCCTAAGCAAATTACTTTTTTCCATTTTTACTGACCCCACACTGTCAGAGTTTTCATTTTAACGCCTCATCCAACCTTTCCCTGATGGTTGAGCTTCATGAAACTTGGCTGACCTGGGTTCACAAAAACTGTTCTTCACTAGGCACTGATGGTGGTAAAAATTCCAGTGAGTGGCTCTGGCCCTGAATGCTGAAAGTGCCTTCAGCTCCTGAAGGGATGTTTGGGAATGCCACCTAAGAGCAGGTTTTGTGGAGAAATTCTCAACTTTGCTGAAAACAGGAATCCTTATGATACTTATTTTTTTTCTGTTGAGAACTGGACAGCATGTCTGCCATCACTGAGCAGTGGGATCATAGAGTCACCACACATTTGGAGCTGGGAGGAACCACAAACGTCAATAGTTTATCATACCCAGAATCCACTGCCCATGACTGGATTCCAGATCGCACTGGGGAGGTTAAAGGCCTTCCATCAAATAACCCCGTCCTAAGGTATCATCTTCCTCATCTTGAATCGTCTGTAATTTGTTTTGAGCTCATAAAGTTATAAAACTCGAGAAGGTCATTGAAACGAGTGAAGTGCTTCTTGCAAAAGTTCTCTTCAGCCTTTATGAGAGCAGCGCCATGATACCTGTTGAAACCCAGTGAGGAAGCTGCTGCAATGTTGTCCACACAGAGTTAGATCCTCATGTTTCCCTGGCTTTTGCCCTTTAGATATCTTATTTTATAAGAAACATACATTTTATAAGAGAAATGGTGGGATATTAGTGCTCATTGCGTGTCGGGGGATATGTTTAAGTGAATATTAAAGCCTAATTGTGTGATTTAACGTTTGAAAACTTCGCATTCTTGTGAGTCGAGGGAGTAAAAGGAGCCCATTATCATTTCGGGCCAGATGTTTTACTTAACCGAGCCGTCTGATCCCTGCACCTGTCTGGGACCAGCAGTTGCAGGATTAGTGTAAAAGGCTGAATTCTCAAATCTGGACAACTGCTAGTGAACAAGTGAATGGTGTGAAAATGAACAGGCTTTCAGCATAAAGGATTTACTGTTTACGACATAAGGCAGTGCATCCCTGGCAGGAGAGCGCGAGCAGGCCCAGTTACCTCGCTGGCCATGCTCACACACATACATTACCCAGTGACAATTAGGGGGACTGTGAGTGAGTGCAGAAAACAGAAGTAGGAGGGTTGGGGTTAGAGTGAAGGAAACAGAGACATATTATACTATCCATCTGTGAGACAGCCGCAGAGCTACATGGAATTACATATTATTTCTGGTGGATTATGACAATTATAAAAGGAAGAAAGCAGACCTCACCCCATTAAGATTTTTTAAAACCGTGCAACCTCAAGGAAATAAGGGCTTGTTACCCAAAAGCAATTCTTTTCTAACAGATAATCGACATTTCTCATAAAATGTAAATAGACGAGTTTCCACAAAAGCAAATAAGATAAAACATTTTTATTGGGGTATGACTAGATGTGACTGGGAAATTCTGACCTTAACAACTAAGTAGACTTTTTCTCCATTTTAAGGCAACACACACATAACAGCCATATTCACACTTGAGTTAATATTTGCTTCATCCATATGATTAAAATATAAAATGAACACTCTCCTTTAGAGTAACTGAATTCCAGTGTTTCCTATTTTCCAGCTTTCTGATATGTCTGAGTTAATGCACACACACTCATACACACAAGCTGTATGTATGGAAAAATAATATGAAACTGACTGTATGTAGGTAAAAATAATATGAAACTGACTAGTGCTAAGGGAAAATGACTGTGGATTCATGTGTTTCTTATCTTGAGAGAACCGCACTAAATTTGGAGTTGAGAGACGGGGGTTTGTGCTCGGCTCCACCTCACATGTGCGTGTGACCATGGGCAAGCACTTAGTCTCCTTGAGCCCTGGGTCCTCAGTCACAGGACTTTTGTACGGATTAAGGAAGCTGATGTACATAAAAAGCACATTGTAATTTGCAAAATGGTTTACACATGTTAGCTCTTACTTTCAAATAAATTTGTGGAAGTAAATCTGAAGCTAATCTATAAGATTATCTTAAGAATGGTGCTGAAACAAAATTCACTTACAGTAAAAACAACTGATTTATACCTCAGACTCATAGAATTTACATGAATTCTCTCAAGTAGGTTTAAAAAGGGAAGGTGTTTTTTTAAAGACTAGTTTCACTGAAGTTACGAGATATAGCATAAGGAGAATTCAATAACTTTGGATTAGTTTGAAAGTACTGGATAAATATAAAAAAATTAAATTATAACTGACCATGGCATTTAGTAGATAAGAATACATCCTATTCTATAGCACATACATATATATATATTCCAAGTGACTGGAATGACTGGAATGACTGCACTGGAATGACCGGTCACTATGATGTGCACTGCAGCTAGCCAACCTCCCGTGGCCTCTCCCCACACACCCCTGCCCTGCTGGCCCTGCCCCAATTGGCTGTGATCTGGGTGGGCCAGCCAGACCCTCCCTGTGCAGGAATTTATGCATTGAGCCTCTAGTAAACAAATAAAATGATGTCAAGTAGGCACTTACAAATTTTTTGGAATACCTGATAAATGAATGACATTATTTACTCATGAGTTATCTATAAAGAGGAAGAAAGATGATGTCAAGGAATACATCCTTCTACAATGAACTTGATGTGGTGCATGTCATAGTCTCATCTGCCTCACCCAATTACCTTGATTTCAACCTCCTGATTTGTAGCCTTTGGAGGGGCAGCCTTTCTTACTGTAAGACCATCTCTCCTGGCCACAGCTGATTGGAGCACAGATGGCAACCTGATCTGGTGGAGACAATCCATTGGATGGACCCCGAGCCAGACTACCCAATAGGTAAAGACTGTTGGCTTCAGCAAAATAGGGAACATCCAAATTTCCTTTTAAAAGATTTATTATTGGAGGTTTAGGGAAAAAATATCAATGTAGTCATAAGGAAAATAATCAGAATCTTGTGTGCTTTCTTACACTTATTTTATTATTTAGGGTAATTTTTACTATATATGTGGGACATAATAATATTTTTAGTATTTAGGCCTCTAAGTGTCTTAATCATGGCCTTGGCTAGCCAATGCCGATGATAGTCTTTCCCTTGACAATTTTATAATGACTCAGAAAATCTGGAGTTAGGGAGAACCAAGAAGGTGACATAAAGTATATACTTGAATGCACTGCCTCCCACAACCACATTAAAACTACAACTACAAAGCTAAACAGCCATCTTCCAGAACCAGGGGAGTAGAAGGTTTACAACTAGAAGGCAAGAGAAGGTGAGACTGGAGTGGTGGTCGCGGCGACGGTGACACCTGGGTGTGCGGGTTGTTGCAATTAGAATACAAGCTCCTAGGGCTGCACTGAACTTGTTTCGGGTTGTCTGGCAATGGGTCAGAAGGCACGAGTGGCTTTCTAGTGGAGGTGTTTGCAGTGATCGCTGTGACTGTGGGGACGCAGAGCTCTAAGACTTGGGGACTCAAGGACGTGGAGATGCCAAAATGCAGAGACGACAGAGGACAGCCATTGCTGTTTGCTCCCCCCTGGTGATTCTCTGAGACCCCGCCCCACCCAATTTACAACTCCACCCAAGCTGTGTGCCTGTCTGCCTGCAGCCTAACCTAACAAACTGCAGCTGGGACAGAGAACTTCAAAGGTTCCAAACCCCAAACAACGAGGAGAAATCTATAGATCTTGCTGTACCACCTCCTGGGTGGACTCACACAGAAGCTGGCTTTGCACCTCCTTGGAAATATAGGAGACATGTACCCAGTGGCCTGATACCAGATTTCAACTCCTCACATCCATAAAGGACACACTCAAAAGGCGGACTCAGTGAGCACCAAAGCCTCACTGAAGCAAGTTCTGCTCCATAAGGGTGTCTCCTGCATAGCAGCTCTTCCACTGTAGACACAGCGGGTTCTTGCAATCAATTGGCCTGGAAGTCATTTCCTCCCAGTGATATCAATAGCAGTCAAGGCTTAACTACAACAAGATTGTGCACCCAACCCTCAAAGGCGTACACCAAGAGTGTCCACCCCAGGTGATTGGGGAGGCTGAGCCACTGGGCCCAAGAGGACACCTACCACACAAAACCACTCTATCAACACAGGGAAGTGGCCAAAATGTAGACACAAAGAAACAGACCACAAATGAATGAAAAGGAGTAAAGCAAACTACTGGATATAGAGTTCAAAACCACAGTTATAAGGCTACTCAATAATCTTCTATGAACCTCCGAAGAACTAAGTGAGACCTTCAAGAATCTTAATGAGCATACCAAAAAAATGGAAAAGGACCAGTCAGAAATTAAGCAGACACTGACTGAAATAAAGAATAATATACAGAGATCCAACAGCTAACTAGAGGATCGCAAGAACCAAGTCAAAGATTTGAAATATTAAGAAGCAAAAAACACCCATCCTGAAAAGCAAAATGCAAAAAAGAATCCAAAAATATGAAGATAGTATAAGGAGCCTCTGGGACAACTTCAAGGGTACCAACATCAGAATTATAGGGGTGCCAGAAGAAGAGAGAAAGCAAGATATTGAAAGCCTATTTGAAGAAATAATGACAGAAAACTTCCCCTACCTGGTGAAACAAATGGACTTACAAGTCCAGGAAGCACAGAGAATCCCAAACAAAAGGAATCCAAAAAGGACCACACCAAGACACATCATAATTAAAATTCCAAGGGCAGAGAATCTTAAAAGCAGCAAGAGAAAACCAGTTCGTTACCTACAAGGGAGCACCCATACGACTTTCAGCTGATTTCTCAACAGAAACTATGCAGGCCAGAAGAGAGTGGCAAGAAATATCCAAAGTGATGAATAGCAAGAACCTACAACCAAGATTACTCTACCCAGCAAAGCTATCATGTAAAATTTATGGTCAAATAAAGAGCTTCACAGACAAGAAAAAGCTAAAGGAGCTCATCACCACCAAACCAGGATTATCTGAAATGCTGAAGGGCACTCTTTAAGAAGAGGAAGAAAATAAGAAGGTAAAGATAAAATTATGAACACACACAACAAAGTGACATCAAATACATATCTATCAGCAAGTGAATCTAACAATTAAGTCAATAAAAAAAATCTGATGAACAGAATAAACTGGTGAATATAATAGAAGTAGGGGCATAAAAAGGGAATGGACTGAAAATTCTCAGGGGGTAGGGGGGGTGAGGGGTGTGCAAAGAGACTGGACAAAAATCTTACACCTATGGATGAAGACAGTGTTGGGGGGTAAGAGCATGGGGAGGGTGGGAACCAGGTGGAGGGGAGCTATGGGGGTTAAAAAAAAAGGAACATCTAATAATCTGAACAATAAAGATTTATTTAAAAAAAAAATCTGGAGTTAGTGAATCATGGAAGTGTAAGATCATGTTGAGCTGGGCCAGCATTAGCTTCATAGTAAGGTAATAGTGCACATAGGCTGAAGTGATGGTGGAGCAGAAACAGCTCTGAGGAGTCTGCTAGGGAGAATGAAGCAGCCTGCAATGGACTGGAGAGAACCACAGATTTGCAGGAAGAGTGCAGACGGGAGCTTACTTGAAACCCAGTACTCATCCCTAAACCCAGACTGCCATGCTGCGATTGGTTCCATGAGATTCCCTGCTACCCTTCTACCAGGCTTTTTAATATGAGCTTCTTTCCATGGTTTTCTGTTTTGTAAAACCAAGCGATTCCACACTATGAGAACAAATCACCTCGTCCCACATGACCAGTAAGTGGCCACATATTAACTCTGACCCCAACGATTAATTAAGCACAGAAGGCGTCATGCTAGGCAGCAAGGAAAATCCTGTGTAAGTATGTTCTTAGCTTCAAGAAACTTAATTTACAAAGCTGTTCACAAGCCAGAGTAATGGGATGATTTGTGCAAAGTTCTAAGAGGAGCCCAGGGGAGTCCCTCTGACTAGTGTGGCTGGAGAAGGCTCCGGTAGGAAGTTCCATCTGGCCTGAGCCTTGCATGGGTCCTCTCAGGAAGGGGCTTTTCAGGAAGGCTCCTGTGGTCCCAAGACCCACTGCAATCAATGGGAATAAATCAATCACACCTGAGGGAAATGCAACCACAGGCAGAGTCCAGAGTCTTCCTAAGCCTGGAGCTGCCTGCTCCTCTCTGCATCTCTGCTTGCTCCAAACCGCCTGTCCTTCAACGTGCCAATCCCCATCCACTTCAGGCTCAGTGCATGATCTGACGCCTCAGCTCCTCCGGGCAATCACCTTCCTGGGGTGACAGCCCTAATGGGAGATCATATTACCCAGCTTTCCCAGGCCTTTCTGCAGCCTTTGGCTTTGAAGCTGAAGGGCCAGCCCCTGACAGGAAGGCCATCAGCACTGCAGTTCATTTCTGGATCCTTAAGTGCATGACCTGACAAGCACAATTCTACTTCTGAGGAAAACAGGACAAAATAAATAAAATTGTAATCATCAGAGAAAATTCAGGAGTGGCAGTTAAAGGAGGTATGAAAAAGATGAAAACGGAAGCAAGATGGACATTGGGTCTGGAACAACAGAGAATGTACAGTGGTCTCCTGTTATCCATGGGAGGTACATTCCAAGACCCTCAATGGATGCCTGAAGCCACAGACAGTATCCAATCCTATGTGTACTGGTATGTGTTTTCCTATACATACATACCCATGATAGAGTTCAATTTATAATGTAAGCACAGTAGAAGATGAGCAACAGTAACTATTAATAAAGTAAAACAATTATAACAATATCTATTCTAATAAAAGAGTAATATGCAAATTAACCACCACTCCAAGATACCTAAGCCATGCCTACCAGCCAATCAAAGCGACTGTATGCAAATTAACCCATCAAAGATGGCAGTTAATTTGCACACACAGGAGAGCAAAGACTAAAGACAGTGTAGAAGGAAGCCAAGCGGTGGAGAAGGGAACGGAGCTGAGGCAGCGGAGACGATGAAGAAGGGAGGAAGAAGGGGGGGCTGAGGAGGAGAGCCGAGGTGGCAGAGATGAGAGCTGAGTCAGGCTTTGCTCCCTTCTCTGCTTCCCTCTGGCTCAGGAAGTCCTGTTCTTGCAGGAATCTTCCTGCAACAGGCCACTAGTACTTCAATAAAAGTTATGTGAATGCGGTCTCCCTCTCTGTGACAACCAAGATGTGTATTAAGTGACCAACGGACAGGGAGCCTATGCAGCACGGAGATGTTGGACAAAGGGATGATGTCACATCCAGGAGTGGGACAGTGCAAGATTTCAGTACACTAATCAGAAAGGCATGCAATTTAAAACCTAGGGATTGTTTATTCCTGGATATTTCAATTTAATATTTTCAGACTGTGGTTAACCACAGAAGGAGGGGAGCACTGTACTAAGAGGAGATAATGATGGAAAGGGTGGATGGATCCCAGAGCAGACTTCTTTGAATGCCAGACTGGTGTGTGGAAGGCTGTGAAAAGCCTCTGGAGTATTCTGTGCATGAGAATAGCATTAGAGTTCAGTCTTATCTTCCTGGTGGCTCCTTCTGTCTAACAAGAAGTTCTGTTTGTGTCGCTCACACATTTGACACACACAGCTCTGTTTGGTGAATATCTGTGTAATGACTCCAGTCTATTCCAAGTTGTTCTAGAGGCAGAGTATGCATCTCTCAGCATATGCTGAGTACCGTTCAGTGCCTTGCTGCTCCATGGATTCATGCCAACCAAGGGGACGATACGAAGGGAGTGAGTATGTGCAGCAGAATGGCTTGAATTCCAGAAGTCAGTTTAATTTATCGGAAGAACTGTTCTTCACAGCTTCTATATAAAAATGTGTACATCTGTACTTCTAGAATTTGGTAACATGAAATAAATACGTTGTTTGAATGTAAATTATAGTACAAATGACAAAACTATTTCATAACAAAATAATTAAGAAATTGTGTATTCACAGCTATGCACAATAAAGTATAATGAAACTGATGGTTTTTAAAGACAATCTATGCAGATCATTTGGAAAACACATGAACCAATAAATTTAATTCTCATTACTCAGAGAAAATAAGTGAAAAATAGTGTTTACATTATGATATATTTCCTTTTCCCAGTTAGAATATGTCCCATTCATTGATTTGTTTATTTGTTATTTATTGAGTGTCTATCATGTGCTAGGCAGTGTTCTAAGTACTGGAAGACAGCAGGGGAAAAAAAGACAAAAACCCTTTCTTTTATGGAAATTATAGTGTGATGGGAAAAACAGACCATGGAAAAGATAAATTAGCAAAATATGTAGTATGTTAGAAATTGATCATGCAAGTAATAAAATAAAGCAAGAAAATATATGGAGTGAGGTATTTTAACCCATTCAGTTTGTGGGAGTTTCTTTAGGAGACTAACCTATATAGTATCAAATGAATTTTGCCAAGTTCTCTCTCTGTGTGTGTGTGTGTGTGTGTGTGTACATCTTTCAAAGAGACCCATCCGTGGGAAAAGGTCACTTCTTCCCTAGTGACCCTACCATTCAACATGAGGTTGATGGTACACAATGGTAAGAGTGATTATCTATGAGTTGTGGACTTAAAAGGTAAAAGTTTCTTTTCTTCTTTTTGTTTGTGTAAGCATTAAATTTTTACAATGAACGTATAACATTTTGTAAAAAGAAGAAAAATCCACTCTATTTTTTAAAACAACTTTCACTATTATCTCTATTTTCCTCTAGTACTCATTTATATTTAATTCTTTAAGAGAAGCAGAGGTCTTATGTTTTATCCTTTCATAATCTGACTTTAAAGCATATTAAATTGTTGTAATTATCAGGACTGCTCAGGAGATCATGAGTTTATCTTTGTAACAACCTGGAAACTAGAGAAACTATAAATTTTACTGTGTTGATTACCTTTAGCAGTTTTTCTTCTGATTATGTTCTCTTGGTTTTGTTGTTGTCATTTGTTTGTTTCCAATTCTGAGCTGAAAAAATTAAAGAAAACAAATCTCACACTAACTTAGGAAGTGTTTTTCATTTTTTAAATAAGTGAATTCTATGTTTTGGGGGAAAAAAATGCCATCATTTTCAACTGAGTCTCTCCTTTGAGTCAATCACACCCATTTGTTGGTGTCAGGAGAAAACCTTGGCAGACAAAACAGAATTACCTGGTGAGCCTTGTCACATAACTCAGCCCTGCTTTTCCTAGAGATCATCAAGGAAAAGTCTTTGTTTTTGTTACCAAGGCCTAATTCAAGTAACAAAAGAACAATGACTTTTAAGAAGCAGCGGAGAAAGGATTAAGTTGCCAAGTTAGGTAACATATTCTTAAGATTCCGGTGCTTTTAGTACAAAAACAAAGGAACTGCACCATATCTTAGGGTCATTCCATTTCTCAATGACTGGTTTTCTATGCACCGCCTTTATTTTTTCAGGTAAAATGTATCCCTCCCCCGCTCTGACACATACTCTAGATCACAAACAAAGAGCAGATCTCTGCAAAACAAATTTCTGTTGTCAATAATTGCTTAGAAATTGTTAACGTGTATAAGGAAAAGCTGGCTCTTCTAAATAAAAAAGTCTTAGTGCGTATTTTCTTTGCCTCTGATATTCATTTTATTAATAAAATTTGTAATTCATAAAAGTTTAAAAAAGCACAATTTTTGTCATTATTGTGTATCATCCTGCAGGTAAGAAATATACTGGCATCTTTTAATTACTTAGCGCAAGAGTCAGGAAACTTTTATTGTAAAAGTTTAGGTGGTAAGTAGTTCATGTTTTGTGGCCATACTCATCTCTGTCACGACTATTTGCATCTGCTGTCATGAGAAAACAGCCATAGATAACATCTACACCAGTGGTTCTCAACCTTCTGGCCCTTTAAATGCAGCTCCTCATGTTGTGACCCAACCACAAAATTATCTTCGTTGCTACTTCATAACTGTAATGTTGCTACTGTTATGAATCGTAATGTAAATATCTGATATGCAGGATGGTCTTAGGCGACCCCTGGGAAAGGATTGTTCAACTGCCAAAGGGGTCGTTACCCACAGGTTGAGAACCGCTGATCTAGATAAATGGGCACAATGTCCCAATGAAACTTTATTTACAAAAGTAGGTGTCAAGTCAGATTTTTTAACTTGGAGTAATAAAGTCTGGCGTTCAAGGGCATTCTGCCCCACACCCAACTTGCTTTTTAAGACTTACCTTTTACAGTCCTCTTGTGTCTGTCTTTTGCTTAACACATACTGAGTTGCTTGTTGTTCTCTGAACCAACTCATCAACTTGTGTCATTATTTGTCCTAGAAGTCATTTCTTTCCTCTAATGTCTATGTAAATTCTCCCTCCTCCATGAAGCCTTCCCTGACCATCTCTCCTTTTAGGAACTCATAGCACTCATTTCATATATCTCTCGTTTGTCATCCAAACATCGATTTTCTTTTGGTGGCTCTTGTGCATTCACTGTGGTCTTCAGAAATTGGCTCAATTTCTGCCCCCATAGCCAAACATGACTACAAAATTTTGCATTATAATTCTGGAAAAGTATCGAAAACAAGGTGATTTGTTCCTGAGTAAGGGAAGTATCTTCTTCCTAAGTAGAAGGTAGACAAGTGAGGTGGCTCTATACAACCAGGGAAAGTGAGGGTATCCAGGTACAAACACTAATGTGTGCTCTTAAGAATTCACAAACAAAACAAAAACAAGATCAGAGGAAACCCATAGAGCTCTCCAGTGGGGCACTAAGCCATAGCCAGAAGGGGTAGAATGAGGAGTCAAGAATAGGAACAGGAAAGGGATTGGCTACTAGAAAAACCGCATGGTCCAATGAGAGGAGTGGCAAACAGTAGCATGGGGGTCATAAAATGGTGGACACAAGGCTGAGCATATTTTAAAAGGCCTCTGCACAGACCTACATGGAGAAGAAGAGGAGAAGGGAGATATTAGAAAAGGAGAAAGGCATGTTGTTTGGAGTCAGGGAGCTCTGGATTCAAATCCTGACACTCTTATTTGTTCTTTCAAGTTATTGACTATTGCTTTCTTGCTACTTCCTCGTTAGTAACAGTGACTAACTCACAGATCTGTAATGAGAAACCAAAGAGAGTCCATGTACAGCGATATAGAGCATGTTCTCAATATCTAGTAAGTATCACGATGAAGGCCAAAGCCGTGTCCAGGCTGTTCTAGCTGACACAGAATAAAGTGATGGAGTAAAAGAAAGAGAATAGTGTATGCCATCAATAGTATCTTAGTCCATCTGGAATCTCATTCTTTTCCAAGATTTTTTTCATGCTACTATTTACCTACCATCAACATTCACAACTTTCAACTCTTTTTACAAATGCATTTTATTTCCACATCTGAAATACTTGAGATTCTTGGCGCCTCCTCTTGATGGTTCACGCTGTGTGCATGTTACAGTGGAAGGAACTCTGCCAGTGAGGAGAGCGTGTTCCGATCCTGGCTCTGGCCACCGCCAGCTGTGTGAGCTCCCCTGGCCTCATGCTCCTCATTATTGAAATAAAGGGCATGGCTTCAGCTTGATCTGGTTTCTCTCTCTTTTCACACATTTTCTCTCTCTTTGAATACTTAAGCCGCCACTTTTACACTCATCTTGAAGAAAACCTCATGGTCCCCATACTTAGGAGACCCACTCTCAGAGCTGGACACTTGCCGGGTTGACACTGCAGACCCAGACACTCAGCACCGCCTTCAACTTTGCACTCTACACCCCTCACCCCAGTTACAGCTTCGACTGTCTCCTCACTCCTTCCTTAGAGGCAGAGGACTGTCCTTACCAGGACAAAGAGGGATTTCCCCTTTGTTTCCAATGTTTCCAGTGCTTTTCAGCATTTGCTGAGCATTTTGGCTGCAGGAGTAAAATGAGACAATGTCTGTGGACTGCGGTTTACAAAACTTCTGGATTCCTTCCTCACCCAACCTCCCCCCTCTCCCTCCAGAGACTCTTATTTTGTTATTACGATTCTTTTTTTTTTTTTTTTAATTAGCCACATAGAATTTACTTGACTCTTTGCTGCCACCTAACACATCCACGTTAGAATCCTTGGGGTCTATTCTATTGACCAGGCATGTTACTATTTGCAGGTAAAATGTTAATAAGAGCTAACACTAACAGACACTTTTTGTGTGCTGGACATCGTGCGAAACACTTGACTTGGATTATTTTATTTTGCAGCAACCCTCTGATGTAGGCTTGAGAAATAGTCAAGTTCGTTTTAGAGAAGTTAATTTTCCCGGGATGCCAAAGCAATCATCGATTAAGTTGGGATTCGCACCCAGGTTCGATGACCCCGGCTTCTGAGTTATTAAACAAGAGGTTTTATTAGTGAACCAGGAAGTCTAATCCAGTAACTTATTTTCAGGGTCTCTGCCTTCAAATAAAAACTCGGTGAAGACCGATCACCCATAGATTTGTCTTCAATCCAAAACCTTTCTCCAGCTCGGTGGGTGCCGTGCCCTTTGGGGACGCTGTGCAGCGTTTCCTGATGATCAACGGACCCCTCCCCAGCCCGTTCCTTGTGCTTTACCTTTCCGCAAGCGAACACCTGGTGGGCCTCCCAGCCTCGCTTTCCCTCCAGAATCTTCCGCAACAGCCCAAGACTCTCCAGACAGGCCTCACCCAGCTCCACAGCCCAAACAGCAGCGCCGAACGGTTGGCGATACCCCGACATGACCGAGCCTCGCAGCCAACCCTGGTCGCCTGCACAGGCATCCCCATACGCCCATTCCTTCTCTGCCTGCCCCCCGAGTACCCAAGGGTCTCCCTCGGCCAGTGATGGTCCGCAGGCCTGCAAGCCCACGGGTGCGCCGTCGAGCGGAGAACACGGCTGGAAGACAGACTCGGATCAGCTGTCAGGCAGTCTTTCCTGCACAGATGAGCATCACCTGGCAGCTCACCTGGTGCACCTTCCTGGTAGCTGGAGAGTCAGCCCCAGTGGATGCTCAGCAGGTGGGATTCGCGCACAGACCTCCCACACCGTGCCTGCATTCAGCCCAGCAATCCCAGAATTGAGACCTTCATAAGATTCCAGCCACTGCTTTGGATGTGTTGAGGTCTTGTTTCCGACTCTTGGATGTGGGCATTCTGGAATGTTCCTGACCTGGCTCCTTGGCTGTGTCTATCTTACATCTTGTGTTCTTCGAGTTAGTTTATAGCGTTAAAATGCTGATTGGTCTAATTAAGTGGGATTGATTTGGCAAACCTCAAGAAAAAAAGAAAAAAGAAAGCTTAGGGAAAACCCCAATATGTAAACCAAATAAATTAAGATGCCTTTATTTTGAAATTTCTGGGGGTTTGGGGCAGATGGGAAGTACACTTTAGAGTAAGATCCAGTTAAATCTTCTCCACCAATTTTCCCTAGTTATAGGCTGAACTGTGTCCTCCCTCCTCACTGGAAAATATATCTTGAGGTCTTCACTCCCAATCCTTCAGAATGTGATCAAAATTAGAAGTAGATTCATTGTGCGTGTAATTAGAATGAAATCATATTGGAGTATGATGGACCCCCAATCAAATAATCTATATATATATATAAAGCCAGCGACCAGAACAACTGGTTGCTATGACACCCACTGCAGCCAGAAGAACTGGCTTGATCCAGGGTGGTGCCAGCTGGCCAACCCCCCTGCAACCCCTCTCCCCAGCCCCGCACCCTTGCCAGCCCTGCTCCTGATGGACCCGCACCACCCCAATCAGGGGCAGGGACGGCCAGCCACCCATGGCCCCTCCCCCCAGGCTGCTGGCCCCTGATCGGGATGGTGGGGGTCCATCAGGAGCAGGGTTCCTCATCCCATTGGACCCCCCTCATCCCATTTGGCGGCAGGGGTGGCCGGCCCACCACCCATAGCCTCTCCCCCCAGCCCGGCCCATTTGGGGTGGACTGGCTGGCCAACCTCCTGCCATCTCTTCCTCCCGACAGGCCCGGTCCTGATCCACCCCTATTGGGGCCAGGATGCCTGGACCCCACCTGTGCACAAATTCATGCACTGAGCCTCTAGTGTTCTTATAAGTGAAGTCAGAGTGATGTGACAATGAAGGCAGAGATTGGAGTTACATAGCTAAAGCCAAGGAATGCCAATGACTGATAGCAAGCCACCCAAGGCTAGAAGAGGGCAGAGAAGGAAGGATTCCTTTAGTTTTCAGAGGGAACATGGCTCTGCTGATGCCTTGATTTTTTATTTCTAACCCCTGTGGGTCTAAGAGAATAACTTTGTTATTCTAAGCTGCCTGGTTTGTGGTACTTTGATATGGAATCCCTAGGAAACAAATACACCTACTCATGGGGACTTTGAGGGGCAACATGCAATTCAAAATGTATGCACATTTTGGGGCCATTGCCATGATGATAGGATAGATGTAAACAATATGCATAAAAGTTTGATTTTCAAAGAAGAAAAGTGGTTGCATTCTTTTCAGAATGTGTTAGTATATGTTGGTCACAGTGTAGCACCCTATAATTCTAATCTAGTCAGCATGCATTATTGGTTTGTTCTATCCAGGGATTTTAAAAGATTTTTAATTCAGAGATCAAGAAATTTTACATAAACCCATGGGTTTCCATTGTGCCTGGGAACTAAAAAGAGCCCTAACTGGTTTGGCTCAGTGGATAGAGCGCCAGCCTGCGGACTGAAGGGTCCCAGGTTCGATTCTGGTCAAGGGCACATACCTTGGTTATGGGCACATTCTCAGCAGGGGGTGTGCAGGAGGCAGCTGATCAATGTTTCTCTCTCATCGATGTTTCTAACTATCTCTCTCCCTTCCTCTCTGTAAAAAATCAATAAAAAATTTTTTAAAAGATATGTAAAATGGGCTTATGTTCTTAAATACCATACTCATGCTATTTGAGATCTGAGCAGCAGTTGCCCCTATAGATGGACATGACCTTACATGTGTGCCTCAGTGTGCATACCACCACCGCACTTTGTCACCCTAAACCTAGCCTCATTCTATTTGGTTGTCTTTGCTGCCTGGCCCCGTAACCATTGGATTTTGTGACTCTTGTATAGTGTTCCAGAACAGAATGCAAAGTTAGATTTTTCCCTGTCATATTCAAAGTGAATTTTTTCTCTGAAATATGTAGTACACATTTTACCTTCCCTTTTACAAAGTTAATGGCTGTCAACAGGCTTCATGGCTATGGAATATTTTCAGAATACATTAAAGGT
Source organism: Murina feae (assembly GCA_004026665.1). Taxonomy (NCBI): domain Eukaryota; kingdom Metazoa; phylum Chordata; class Mammalia; order Chiroptera; family Vespertilionidae; genus Murina; species Murina feae. Next base: position 30,197 of record PVJC01009629.1, on the reverse strand, counting down.
TGATCTGACTTGAAAACAATTCATTTATAGACATCTTTAAGAAAATTAATATATTTCATAAGGCAAGGCATATTTGCTAATAGGAAAATTACTTGATTTCCAGAATTTAGCCCTCCTGTGTTTGTGACTAGTCACTAGGTGTGATTTAAGACCTTTTGCCTGACAATTTATCTGAAAGGTGATATTGCTATCCTTATAAATATTGTTCATCCTTATACAATGAGGGCAGTGATTCATACTGGCTTGAGTGAATAGTGTGTTTGCAAAACACTTTGCGTTTCTCTTATCAAAGGGGCTATTCAAATTCTCTGAAAGGAGTAAGGAGATAATTGTGATCTATGATCATAGAAATTCATATCTCACATGAGGAAGCAAGACAAGTATTTATAACTGAAGCATTCACAAGGATTCGAGTAATTCAGAAGCAAGGTAAAAGGGTCTCCTGTCAGAAATAGCATTATTAGAAGCCGGATCATTATAGGGGTTGTTTAATTAAGTCTTCGCTGTGAGGAGAAATGCCATTGACACTTCATTATTTTGATACTGAAACCACAATTGCGAGCTTTCAAAATGTGGACATGAAACCACAAATAGATCTCCTCAGTTCTTTGTGAAGGGACCTTCTATTTATCTATTCAAGAGCACTATCCGCTGGAAATGGCCTTGTAACTCTCTCCTAATATATTTTCACACTGTCCCTGGGGGGTGTATGTTTCTGTGAATTGTTATAATTTCCATTTTCATAATTTAAGAAATTATATCCTAAGCACTGGATGGGAAGTATTCTGAAAAACAGATAACCAATAATTTATTAGAATCATTTCACTCAAACTAGATGGCATTCATTATTGGAGAAAGGAGTCTTAATGTAAATAAACTGCTATTTTATAGAAAGCAGACAAGCCCAAATCCAAGGGTTCTTCATATGTTATTGTACACAGAGCAATGTGAATGTTACTTTGTAGAGACTCTGAATTCTGTTGTATTTTTCCTTCAAGAGTGTTTTATACAACAATTAATTTGATTGGACTCAAACATCACATTCTGTCTTTTGAGTGAGAGCTCAAATTTCAGATCAGTTTTTCTTTTTATCTGGATTCTGTCCATGCATGAATGGTTCATGTGTCAGCTAGAGGCTTGGGCAGAGTTTACAGACAGAATTTGGGGCTTCCCCTCTGTGGACCTGTCCTTTTATGGGATTTCCGTCTCATTTTCCAGGGGCTGACTATCTTTGTCCTGTGATTCTCTAAACCTAGAAAGAATACGGGTTTTCTCTCAGAATTAGTTCTCTCAGAGAACATCAGATCTGGCCTCCCTGCAAACTTCACTGTTTTCTGCATGTTAAATCTCTCAGGGACCATTTACCTTTATTTGAACAGCTCTTTTTGGGATTCTTTTAGGGAGAATCTATTGGTGATAAATTCTCTCAGTTTTTGTTCATCTGAAATGTTTTTATTTCACTTTCCTTTTTAAAAGACAATTTTGCTTTATAATGGCAGGATTTTTTTGTTTTAATTTATTTTTTTATTTAAAAAAATCTTTATTGTTGAAAGTATTACATATGTCTCCCTTTCTCCATCATTGACTCCTTCTAGCTGGCAGGTTTTTTTGTACAACAAATTAAGACATTATTCCTTTTGTTCTGACTTTTATTACTTTAGGCAAAAACAAAGTTGTAAATGGTTTTCTTTTCTTTTGGTGGGGAGATGGGTAATTTTTTTTCTACTCTTCAAGATTTTTCATCTTCTGATTTCAAATGTTCCGTTCTCATTTGAAAACATGTACTGTACAGTATATAAATATAAAGTGCTAATCTTAAACTGAATGATAGAGAATAAGATACCCCGTAAAGAGAAATTGTTTAATGACTTTTAAATAGGATTTGTAAAATGGAAAGCGTTTTATCTCTGCATGATGCCCTAGTTGTGGTTCTGCTTGAAATTTGAGTAAGATATTGTGGGACCCTTAATCAGAATCTCAGCAGATGAGTCCTTTGTGATGCTTAGCTCCTTGCACCCATCAATAGTGCCTGCGTGCCACTGGCTGTGGGAGATGTTTACATGCTTGCAAGAAAGATGTTCTGCTAGTCACTGAACAGATATACCTACAGCTTTTATATTCCAGACGAATAAGAGAAAAAGTGGAAATTTTGTTGTGAAAATAAATGAGTTTGATTTATGTCTTTGTTCCAGAAACATTGCACAATGGATCAAAAAAAATTTAAAGAATATTGTTTAGGGATCTCCTCAAATGTTTCAGTCAATATTCTACTGAAATTCCAAATTTATATACCAGAAAGCAAAGAACAGTTGACCTTGGCCTAGAAAACTCTGATGACTGGAGTGAGCCATCAACTAACTCCAGTATAAATGCTTTGATAGGATTCCTGTAAACAGCTCAATATTCCTAAACAGGAGTGTGATTAAAGGGTGAAACAGCATGTTAAATAAAGTTGTTTGAAATGGTCTATAAAAATCCTAGATTTTATCCTTTTTCTTCATGCCTGTGCAAACGGAAAGTTCCAGCTATTTTAGGAGGTCTATCCAAGAATATCCTCAAACATGTGTCAGCGGATGACATACAGATTTGGGAAGAGTTTTTTCTCTCCTTTGTTACCAGTCGTTGTTACTGCCCAACCAGAACCTGTGAAAGCATCCACCCGGAGCTGCGCATTCTCAATGCCTGCAAACGCAAACAGACAGATTAGGGAAATAGGCAGCAGGGCCTGCAAGTCCCACACAAATTGCACCTCAAATGCCTGCAGGTGTGGAAAGAACGGCATCTCCTTTTGTGCGACTCTGAGGCCAACCATCAGCTGCAAGCTAAAGAGGCCTCGCAAAGCTTCCTACCCGATCAACGGAGAGATAACAGTGAAACACTACCTGACCGCAGTTTGTCCGTGGTCCTCAGACAGAACGACAGTTGTAATGGACCTTGGTAAGCTCATTTACCCTCTCGGTGAAGGAAAACCCTTAACAATAAAACATTCCTAAGGACCAGGGCAGTTAAAGCACGCATCAGAACACACATTTATTGCACTTGTTGAATGAAAGGGAAATGGGTAGATGAGGGCCAAGAAGCCAGCACCGGTAGACATAATAAAAAGGAATAATTCCCTCCCCCCCGCCTCCCCCTGTGCTTTGGGACACAGAAGCAGGGGAAAGGCAGGATCTAGAGTTTGGGTTGAAGCGGGTATCTCGGAAAAGGAGTGCGGAGGATGTACACAGATGGCAACTGCTGATTTCATTCACTGGCACATGTCTACTGGCAACATTTGAAACTCACATTGGGAGAAAGGCTGTCTTGAAGCGGATGTCGGGTGCCTAAAAGAAGGCTCAAATGGCCATCGTCCAGCTTGGGCCAGGGCTGCCTCGTTGAAGCGCTGTCACTAGAGAGTAGTTGTGCATCAGTAGCTTTCTTGGTCTCACACTCAGAAACCCATCAGTGGAAACAGAACGCCTTTGCTCTCTAGCTGTGCACATGAAAGGAACAGAGGGGAGGCAGGAGTGTTCTGATCCCAAAGCAGGCACCCAAGCACTTTCCTGTCCTTGGAAAACCCTGAGAAGTTTCCTCCTGACACATACGTCTGAGTCTCACTGTGTGCCCTGCTTTAACGCAGCGCCTGTCTGCAGTTCACCTGCTGCCTGGTTGAACCGTCAGCCTTTTGTGAGCCCTTTGTGCCAGGAGCCCCGTTCTCCAGCTGGGCAGCGGCATGTGGGTGGGGCAAGTAAAGCCAGAGCTTCCTGCGGATTGACAGTAGATCCGCAGGCGCAAAGTCCTGGTTCTGTCCCTTCCCTCTCTGGTGAGGGTGAAGGCAGGGGTGGGGGGATGAGAGGACACTGGGAGGATAAGGCCACATTTGTAATATCTTAATCAATAAACACAAAAAAATGGTTTAAACAAAAATAGTTGTTTGTCCCAAGCAAGCCCCTGTGCCTCCTCTGCTCCTACAGCTGTAAATCAAGGGTTTGGGGTGTAGCTGACTTTTAATTTTGGATTTTTACGTGGCAAAATACTATCGGTATTCAAAATCCTCTCTTTTTGTTGTTGGCAGCCATTTGACAACCCTTCATGAAGAAGATAATTTCCCATGTGTTATTTTATTGTTTTAAAGACTCAAGCAGATTCTGTTCATGTGTAATTTAATATCTTAATTGTGCCCAACATGGCTTTTATGTCATCCCCAAAACTTAGCAGGGGCTTAGCAAAGCCAAACTAGCCCTGATTTCATTTCCAGAAATATTTATACTGCCCAGAACAGTTGGATCAAAAATGCAAATAAAGAGTGGGAGTGGGAGGGATGGGAGATAGCTGTAATACTATCAACAATAAAGAAATATATTTTAAAAAAATAAATGTAAATGATAGTTTTTGAGTAGATGTTGAAAGTGTGTTTTTGTTGCCACATCATGAGAGACAGTGGCTGAGCTGTTTTCGGGGAGCAAATCCTTCCTGTATCCCGTGAGGTGCTCACCACCGATGAGTCCACTCTGGTTACACTTGGAGGGAGGGGAGATCAGCGTTGTCACTACGTCACTAGGCCGGCCAGCCAGCCAGCAGCAGAGCAGAACAGAGGGCAGAGTTTGCTGAGTAAGGATTCAGTGGGCTAACTTATCTTTTCAGTTGAGCCATTTCTCTGGATGGGCTCTTTACCTTCTCATTTTCTTTTCTTTTCTTTTTTTTAAAAATATATATTTTATTGATTTTTTACAGAGAGGAAGGGAGAGATATAGAGAGCTAGAAACATCGATGAGAGAGAAACATTAATCAGCTGCCTCCCGCACCCCCTACCCCCACTAGGGATGTTCCCACAACCAACGTACATGCCCTTGACCGGAACCGAACCCGGGACCCTTGAGTCCGCAGGCTGATGCTCTATATACTGAGCCAAACCTGTCAGGGCTTTCTCGTTTTCTTTTAAATTTTAATTTTCACCAAAGCTGTTTATACGATGACTTTCAAGGGTCCAATTGCTCTGGAAGGGTCCGTGCAGTACATTGCACAGCATTTCCTGGTGCCTCTTGTTCCCACCACTAACTCCGCCTCCCCAGGCCCATTGTTCTCCTGCCAGCTACCTCCTGTTCCCTTCTAAGCTTTTATGGCTACAGCTTGATAATTCAACTTTGCTGGTGCTAACCACACTAGTTCTTTGCTTCTTCTTGGGCATATGGGAAGACGCCCAGTCTCTTCCATGGTCATATGAGAACCAGGAAAGATCTACCTGTGTGAGCAGAAAATGACACAGCAGATAAATTTACATTAAGAAAAATCTATTTTTTTCCGCAAACCCAGTCATGCTTGCCACCCTCTTGTTCCAGGTGGTATGGCTGCTGCTCTTCAGGCTTGTTGATGTGCTCCTAGGGCTTCCTCACCATCCACTGAGGAATCTCCTCCACTTCTTTCCTGTGCTGGACGCCTTGACCCCAGGACCCACCTTGTCCTCTGGAATCACTCCCTCATTTTGCTGACGAACACGCTCCAGTAACCTCCCGCGAAAGGGTGCCCAATTCTTGGCCCTTGTAAGTTTAAACAGATTTTTATTGTTTTACTCTCAGTTTGGCGCAGTTTCAGAAGGGAAGAGCGATTGATACGTTTATTTAATCTGGTTTTCTCAACCAAGAGAAAGCAGACCAGTGTTTTCTTTGCAATATCCCACTGAACTCTATTAAGTATCATCATTTCAGTGTGAATAAGGCTTCCTTAACCTATTAGGGTTACTGCCATGCTAATAGCTTTATAAATGATGGCACAATTTGATCCAAATGTATTTAGTAACGCAGTTATGTACACAATTGTCTGATCTAAAACTCAGACTTTTGGGCTCCTCCTTCCCTCCCACCCTCTAGATTCAGAAATGCAGATTCCTCTTTATCCTATATTTTTGCATTTGTTCCCATCTTTCTCTTCTCATCGCAACCCTTGTTACAGCTAAGCCAGATTTCTGGGCCCTAATAGAAGAAGAGTAATTTCCACCGCAAGAACGAATGATGGACTGAAAGTGGCATTATCTTAATAAATTTTTATCTCCCTAGTCAAGAAAGAAGTTCAGAGGTAGGAAATTGCTGGATGGCTTAGCAGACCAATGACATCACCAAAGATACACCTACCCTTGCTATCTTTCTGCCTGGCCATTCTCAGTGTATCAGTAATAGCTCCCTCATAGTCCCAAAAGGGCTGCTGCAGGACCAAGCACAATTCTTCCCAGTCTCCTGGGCCCCGTTCGGCTTATCCCTCCTCCATGTTCAGAGCACTAACTACAGTCTTCCTTTTGTTATATGTAACAGTGAACATATTTATGTTTTAGGATCATGACTTTCTGCATGACAGTAACTTATACCTGTATAAAACTTAATAAGTTTGTCTTGAGTTAAATTAATTCAAATTAAATTGTTGGACTCAAGGTACTTGAAAAGAACCCTAAGTCCAGACATTCCACCAACCTTCAAAGTACCCTAATGAACTTATCTTTCACTAAAATGAGTTAATCTCATTCTTGGCCGAGGCATTTCACCCTGTAAATGGTATATTCCCGTTTGGTTGGAATGCAATTTACAGATTTGGAATTCCAAGAAGTTCAAAGTAAACAGAATGCACCAATTGAAGCAACTTAAAACAAACAATATTATAGAGATGCTCACATTCTGAACATCAAGTGTTGAAGGAATACTTACCAAAGGTGTTAATTTCTTCTCATTCTTCTCATCCTTAAATCGTTTTAAAAGATGAAAATCCGGGTTGTTCCTTCATGTTATTTAAATAAGTCATTCAGTTAATTTACTCATTCATTCAAAAGGGCTCTAAGCATAAACTAAGAACAATTTTTAGTACAGTGACCTAGAACGAGTTTACTAAGCACTCGTTTAACAAGTGCATCGATCACTAGAACAAGTTTACTTCCCCAGTTCCTTGAGTAGGGTGTGCATAAGGAGAAGGGAATGAGAGCCAGGACTTCTTCAGAACAGGGCTCTTGTGCCTTCCAAGAGCTCAGGTTCCCCCTGAGCTGCCTCTGTCCACCATGGAAATTCCTACATGAAAAATTAAACCCTGAGCCTCCACAGAATTAGGTTGTTGTTTTGTTGTTCTGGATGTTTCCCACCACTGACAATCTGACTTTCCTGGGTTAAAAAAAAAATCTCGTCTGCTTCCCTTAAACCTCTTAATAGGATTTTCACGAGATTCCCCTGGTATGGCATTGCTGATTGCCCTCAGAAGTAATTGCTTTGCTTCTCTCCCCTTCCCTCTAAGTATAAACACATCTAACTCTGTGAGACTGTAAGTTCTTTTGCCTTTATTCCTAACTACTGATCATTTACAACAATTATTTTCTGATTAGCAGGGAAGATATTTTTATTCAATGTTCTATTATTATATAAATTATATGCCTCTGTTTTCTCCGCCATAAAATGGGAATAATAGCCATGCCTGGAATGACGTTGTTGATAGATCAATACATGTAAACCATTAGGACACTTCCCCGTAGATGGCACATGCTCCGTAAATGCTGGCTAGTACTAGATTTTAAATTATAACAAATATAGTTTTTATCTAAATGCCTAGTTTGCCTACAAAATTAAAGTCAAGCATCTCTGAATTAATGGGAGACACTGACTGGATTCCGTATCTTTGTTCCATCTGAAGATTTAGATTGATGTTTTTGAAAAATAAATAGGCTTTTCTAAAACAGCCTCATTTACAAAGTATTCAAGATCCTTTTGGCCTTAGATAACGGATGAAGCAAGTATACATTATTTTTAAATGTTATATTTTTAAAGCACTGAAGATATTTTCCTTTAAAAAAATTACTGTTAGTATTTCATATGTGTAAGATTTTATGTCAGTTTATACATGGGCTACTAACATTTGGTTATTGTTAATAATTTTTATTTAATTTATAGTAAGACTATTATTTAAATTATTGTAATTCTGTGGTTTAGATTCTTCACACTAATCACATTATTAGGAATTAAGAGACTTTTACATTGCAAGCATGTAGAGTTTTGACATTTCTATTTTACTTTTATTCTTAAGTTACCTGCATTTTTAGTTTCTTGTTATTATGTATCATATTTTCTGTTATAAAAAATTCTTGTAACAGAAGAAAAATGATTGAGGTTGTCCATTAGAAAGGAAGACAGCACCTTTTAATAAAACGGTGATTTCGAAAATGAATTTTGTCCACTTAATGTAGAGAAGGGGTATTTAGTCTTGAACATTTAAAAGGACGGGATTGTCTTTCTAAGCTATTCACATTCTTGTAAAATAGCCACTTTTTGAAACAGAAGCATCAGGATTGTTTAGTTTTCTGTGAAGCAGCATGTTTGGTAAACAGATGGAGAGAATGGGAACATTTCCCAGCTTCCTACACAACCTGTAGGTGCATGACTGCACATCGTCTCTCCAAAGAGGAAACACAAAATGAGAACAACAATCTAATCTGTCCAAACACACACACTTGTTAGAAACACAAAATTATAGCAAGGTCTCCTGCTACTCTGAATCATTATTATCCATAGACTTGAAATTTATTTTAAAGGATGGTTTTCTTCTCGCTCGCTGTTTTAGAGCTTGTTTGATTCACTAATGGGAATGAAAATAAAATTCAAATTAATTTTTCTGATTTAGACTTTAAAATGATCTGAGTGGCAATCTTATTTTTTCAACAAAATACTTATGAACACACAGAGAAAGATTTAAAAAGGCATGTCAGCACTAAAAATTAAGATTGACAATCAGCCAATTATTCTCATTAGATAATTAGAAGTCTTACTTTCTCCACAGGTGGAAGGCATAGGTTTAGGAAAAATTAGTTGAAGCTCGCCCATTCTTCACCCACTAAAAAGAATCATCTACAGATGAACATGGGCATGAATAATATTCCCTGACTAATGGGACCTGCACTGTTTAATACTGTAGCCACCAGCCGCATGCAACTAGTGAGCACATTTTAAATAAGACTACTAGAAAATTAAAAATCACATATGTGGCTGCATTTGTGGCACTCATTATATACAGACAGTGCTGGTCTACATTATGGCTCAGACAGCCACAGTCTATACTAACTGTCAGACTGAACATCGTATTTTTACATCATATGTTTCTGACTAGCACAAAAAAATCATTGAAAGTGTCATAGGAAGACAATGTCATTCTTGGGAGGGGGCTGGAAGTGAGAGTGGAAAGGGTTATAAGAATGTTTGGGGAACTGAGTATTATAGTTTGAAGTCCTGTTCAAATGGTGATTATGGTTAATACTTCTCTGGCAGACATTCCCACAGAATCACTCTCTGAGTAATTCTCCTTGAGTCTCTCCTGTTTCTGCATGTCCTCCAATTAGAGGCACTGATTGCCTTTATCTGTACAGGGATGTTTGGGTAGCAAACAGCCTTGGATGGTGGAGAGAGTGCCTCTCTCCAGAGCAGAGGCCAGATTTGCTTCTTGTCCAGTTTGTTAAAGATAACTTATCCCTCTGGAGAAAAAGTCACATGGGTTTGCTTATTGCCCATTATAAAGAATTTAAATTCTCTGTAAACTTGAGGCTCTTCAGCTGCAGTTCAAATTCACTGTAAGTGCAGCATCTACCTGAGTCACTTTATGCCACCCCCTGGGACTCAGGAGAGAAGGAAAACCATGACAGATAAGATGCTCCTGCAGCCTGCTGCGCCATGAGGAATGCGGGTCTTGAGCTCTCCCTAGGACTCATGGCTTCTGTTAGCACTCATGAAACTCGAGCATTACCTTAAAAAGCGGATAAAATAGCAGACTCTTCGAGGGATTTTGACAATGGTTTGAAAGAGGGGACTTTTTTTGAAGCCCCAAAGGTTTATAGGCTTGGGCAAGGATATGTCTTTGAGTCAATACATCAACAGACTGAAGTGAAAGGAAGAAAAAAGAAGAAATTATGGAAAGTAGTGGTAATCCAAACTTGATTTATTTAAAGAAAACTAATTATAATGTACAGTGTATGAATTAAACAGGTTAACAAAACAGGTAATAAAAATAAACCCCAGCCCTAGCAGGTTTGGCTGAGTGGATAGAGCGTCGGCCTGCAGACTGAAAGGTCCCGGGTTCGATTCTGGTCAAGGGCATGTACCTTGGTTGCGGCAACATCCCCAGTAGGGAGTGTGCAGGAGGCAGCTGATCGATGTTTCTCTCTCATCGATGTTTCTAACTCTCTATCTCTCTCCCTTCCTCTCTGTAAAAAATAAATAAAAAATATATTTTTAAAAAATAAACCCCAGCAAATTCCTGAACATCATTACTAATAGATATTAATTACTTAATATTTGAAGCAATAGCTCAAAATTCAACTATTTTTAAATATCACCTTATTCACGCTGAAGAAATCAAGCTAACAAGATGACTTTATTTTTGTACCACATTTGCACATAATGACACCACAGCAAGGCATGCTTAAATCTTTACACTTCAAAGAAATGACCCGTAGCCACACTTAGGGAAAGTAAGCTAAGACCAGTGGGGCATTCCAGTTGCCAAGGACACTTGTAATCATTTCCTTAATTGTTCCTGACAATCTTGTCATTAAAGATGTGGGACATTAATTAATGATGGGATACCGATTCCTGGAAAAACAGGCCTTGGAGGCACAATAGCAAGCTTACGCTCCGTGCGTTCTTTGTGAACGCTGTTTCTGCAGTGTGGGTCATCCGCGCCGCACGTGTTGCCTGGGTGGCATGTAAACATTTGGAGCACTCGATTGTATGAGAATTGGATTGAATAAAATCAATGCTGATAATGCTGAAGATACGTTCAAAACCAATGTTCCCTAAAGAAGCTTTTATGCCTAGATTAGTATCAGTGTTTAATTGACAGCCTCTTCACTTGGTTAATTACTTGGCCTATTGTGGCAGGGAGAGGGAGAAAAGGACAAAAGCATTTGTGTTATGAGTAGTTGCCAATAAGGGAATGAAATGAGAGAAAGCTGAACACCCTGCTGCAGAATACTATCTTTCATGGAGTCTCCTTGTGTGCCGTATGATTTTTTTATTGAATGACTGTCCTTAGGAAAATGGAAATTGGCGAAATAGACCGTGTCTTTCAGAACACAAGTTAGAACCTTTGTATGTTTAAGCTACCATGGAGGACACACTCTGAGGTGAGCTATTTGCCTTCATGCACCTTTTGCTGTGAATAAAAGATACAAAAACTGAGATATGAAAACACAGGTTGACAATGTGTTCTTTGTCCTTTAAACTTCAGTACCTTTAAGCCTCTTGTCACAAAAGAAAACAGGAATTGGAATATAATGAAAACACTCCATTAGTCTCTATTCCTCTAATTTATCACACTATAATTTATAACAGCGATTTATTTTCTAGATTTTTCTGGAAGACTCTAATAGTAATTCCTGTTTACTCTGCAATACCATGATGTTTTCAAAGACATTAAAAATATGAACAGATTCAGAAAAGGAGTTAGTCTTAGGTTGTCTCCTACTCTGGTACATCCTCATCAGTCTGACCTCGAAAGGGTGTTGCTCCCAAGGCGGATTCGAAGGCTCAGCCCTTACTCGCTGCTCTTCTCTTCCGCACATACTTCTATGGTGACCTCATGACTTTAAATACCATCCGTCTCTTAATGACTCCCATGATTGCATTTCCAGCCTGTATCTCTTCCCTGAACTTGACTTGGATACCCAAGGAGCATCTTAAACTTAATATGTTCAAAATTAACAACTGCTCGGTCCTCTTCCACTTTGCTTCTCCCACAATCCTCCTATTCGTTGCTTCATTTTCTCCCAACCAGCCTATCACTTCAAATGAAGTAGACCTCAGAAACATTGTGGGATTTTCATTTTTTTTTTATTTTTAAAATACATTTTTATTGACTTCAGAAAGAAAGAGAGAGGGGGAGAGAGATGGAAACATCAACAATAAGAGAGAATCATTGATCGGCTGCCTCCACACACTCCACACTGGGGATGGAGCCCACAACCCCGGCATGTGTCCCTGACCAGAATCGAACCTGGGTCCTGTCAGTCCCCAGGCTGACACTCTATCCGCTAAGACAAACTGGCTAGGGCCACTGTGGGCTTTTTAAATCTCTCACCACTGCTATTATTATATGTTTGTCATGTCTTACCTGTGTATTTCTGTAGTTCCCTAACTGGAACCCCTCTCTTAGTCACTTCTCCTCTTTCATACTATTTTAAGTTGTCTTTCTTTAAAACTTAAGCCTTTTACACATGTCACCATATTTTTCTCGTCATAAAAGCACCCTGGCATGGGCATGGGCGTGATTATACCGATTTTATAGATAAAGAACCTGAGGATCAGGGAGGTTAAGGCATATTTATAAGTAGAATCCGATTTTCTGATTCCTACACTTACATTCATCAAACCACAACATGTATTTTATTCAGGATATTAAACACATGTTAATTTACAAACAAATAAGCCAGGCCAATTGTTTTCCTGTCACCAAAGAGACTGAGGGAATAAATTCTCACTTTGGGGCATTTGTTTTGCTAAAAACAAACCTGTATCCAGACTTTAATAGCCTCTTGTTCCATGTGGGTTGGAAGCCAAGCAAGTCACTGTCCTTTGTACAAAGAGCAACAGGAACATCAGAGAGGGAGCCAAGAAAAAGCACAGGGAAAGAGCGTGACTTGGCTCTACCTGTCAAAACTTGATCTGTGCCGTGGACACTCATTCATATGAATTTATGGGGTTTTTCAAAAGATCACCATTAGTGCCAAAAATCAAAGCCAAGGAGTCATGCTATGTTGACTAATGTAAGGGACACAGCAGAATGAAATGGTCAGTTAAGTCTCATGGTTTCATCAGCATGCATCATACTTACATTAATATTCATTTGGGTAGATGTTTATCTTTTTATTTCAATTGGGAAAAGGAATAGATCTTGTAAGTCATATCATTTGTCTTCTTTAATGCAGGCCTATATTGGTATGTGTCTGAACAAGTGAGTATCTTCCGCCCTAAATGGTTTGGCTCAGTGGATAGAGCATCGGGCTTCAGACTGAAGGGTCCCAGGTTCGATTCTGGTCAAGGGCACATGCCTGGGTTGCAGGCTCAATCCCCAGTGCAGGAGGCAGCCAATCAATGATTCTCTCTCATTATTGATATTTCTATCTCTCTCTTCCTCTCCCTTCCTCTCTGAAGTCAATAAAAACCTATATTTAAAAAAAATGAGTATCTTCTGTGAGCTTCAAGCTTTCTAGACCAGAATTACCCCCACTGCCGTATTATACTATGCTTCGCAAATTAGCGTTACTTTCTGATCCATGTAGATATGTGAAATGATCATCAGCCGAATGCAGAAGGATACGCAGATTAACTATACACAGAACATGATGACCTACCCAGTGGAAAGATGAAACTCAACAGAGACTAGCCACTAGCCACTCTAATAAGAAAGATTGGACAGAATGTTACAGGACCAGCCAATTCTCTAAAGAATATGTTGATACCATAAGATAACTTCTTAACATTGGAAGGTACAAACAAAACTGTTTATCTAATTTGTTTATAACACCAGTGTTGTACAGCATAATTTGGCTCCATTATATACTCAGATTTAAGATTTACTATGCCAGGATTGCAGTGAGATTTCCTAGATATTTATCACCAATGAGAGACACGCCTGTAATGTTTATCCCAGAAATTCACACACAGAACACAGTAGTAACCTGCTGCTCATTACAGTTTAAGAGGCACGTACATGTGGAATTCAATGCCTCTGTGATAGTTAAGACCATAATTTGACAGACATGAGTGTGTTTCTGCCAGAGGTGTAGACCTCTGTTTTAAAGTAGACAAAAATGAGAAGACGGAAAGAAAGGAAAGAGGCTAGGAAAGAAGTCAAATGAAAAATTATTAATAATATTTGCTGGGTAGAAAAACCAGTCACATATCAGTTCTATAATTACGTCAAGTTATAATTTAAGTATCCCAATAGGTATCCGACTAAATTGACTAAAATTGTCTATATGACTCATCTTGGCCTTAATTACGTAAAGTCTAGAATTTTGTTTAATTCCTAAGCACAACATATGCATGTGCATAACAATTAAATAACATTCTAGATTTAAATCTAGAATCCTCACCTCCTATTTAATCCTTACGAATGAGGCCAGGCAGACCCTGATTGTTTCTCAGAGTTGAAGAGACTGAATTAAATCAGGGATACCAAGATGGTTGGAGTTTGCAGGACAAAATACTGAAGAGGAGAGGGCTGCACAGAGAGAGAATCTGGGAGATCTGCAGAGCATCCTCCCTTCTCCCCACCTATCTATACTTGAGCACTTGCATGTAAGGAAACTATGTGAAGCTTGGGAGAGATACATCCTAAAGAAGCAGGTAGAGTAATCGTAGGAGCGCTCACTCAGAGCAGTGTATGTTCAAGCAACCACAGTATAAAGCCTTGTAATATATATGACGTTGGGTAGACTAATCTGGAAGATGCTGCCTCAGTAGTGCTTGATTCTAAAGGCTGCTCTAAATCTGCATAACAAAGTTTAAATGCAATCCATGAAATGATCAAATTATTCCCAAGCAACTTAACTGCATATCAGAAGGGAGAGTGAGAATACTTACTAAAATAAAATAAAAAAAATAGCCCTGGCCGGTTTAGCCCAGTGGATAGAGAGTCAGCCTTCATACTGAAGGGTCCCAGGTTTGATCTCGGTGAAGGGCACATGCCTGGGTTGTGGGCTTCATCCCCAGTGAGGGGGGCAACCGATCAATGATTCTCTCTTTGATTAGGTATGAATGAAAATGGAAAACTCAGCTTACAGTTTTTCATATCAGATAAGAGGAAGTTTTCCATAAATTAGCTTCTACCTCCAAACAATTCAAACTGACTTGTTTCTTCTTTACGACACATTCTCCAGGTGCTGGTATTAGGACACAGAGAGTTGTCTCCAGTAGCAGGATATTTTGTTGGTATTTCCTCTTTCCCTGGCCTTGGTGTCACAACACTTGGTAAGCTATCACACAGGCAGAAGGAGCGTTCCTTGGACTTATTTACAATAAAAAATTACTGCAAACCAAAAAACTGTGTCTCACTATTCCTGTATTAACTATATTGAATTCAACTTTCTGGTAGCCAGATTCCAAAAAGGCTTGCACTGCTCTGCAATGCCACCACCAACATGAAAATAAGAGTGACTGAGGGAAAAGCCAGAGTGGAAAATGATAGTCATCTTATCTATTGTGATTCAAATATCTTTCTTTCTTTTGAAAATTTTACAAAACCAGATAGCACACACACACATTGCTAGGATAACTCTCTGGTTCTTGGAAGGGGACCTATGCAAGTGAAAGACCCTGAAATTTAAGCTTATGTAGTTTGATGTAAATCTACCTCTACCCCTAACTCAGAAAGCTTTGTCATCATAATGATTATCCTATCTAATAAAGAGGGAATATGCTAATTGACCCTCATGACATCGCAAAATGTGGTGCCCACAGCCAATAAAGAGGGACTATTCTAATTGACTGTCCTGCCCTCAAAGATGGCAGCACCCACAACCACATGATGGTGGCGCCCAGTGCCCTCAGCCCTGCCAGGTGACAGGCACACACCTACCTCCAGAGTCGCCCAGTTCCCTCAGCCCCTCAGCCACCCAGGGCCACCAGAGACTCAGGTAACCAACGCTGGCTGAGACTTGCACTGCTGGCAGTGGCAGCAGCAGAGGCATGATAGGGTGTCACCTTCCCTGATCGCCGGGTCGCCTCCCACTCCTGAGAGCTCCCAGACCAAGATAGGGGGCAGGCTGGGCTGAGGGACCCCTCCCCTCCTCCAGTGCGTGAATTTTCATGCATCAGACCTCTAGTCCTATATAATAAAAGAGTAATATGTAAATTAGGCATCACTCTGTCACAAAGATGACCATCCCCATAGCCACAAGATGGCAGCGCCCACTCTGGCTCAACCCCACCACTGAAGTGGTCAGGCCTGTTAGCCAGGCAGGTGGCAGGGGAGGCAGGGGGCCCGAGGGGTGGAACAGGTGATCATAAGTGGCTGGGGGTACCCTGCCCAGGCCATAGGCCTTTTCCAGAGGCCTTAGGCATGGACAGGGACAGAGCTGGTGATCAGAGGGGTATGAGGGTGCCCTACCCAGGTACAAGGCCTGGGCCAGAGGCCTCGGGCCTGGGCATGGGCAAGGCTGGAGATTTCAGGGGCCTGGGCTCCAGTGGAGCTGGCAAACCAGGGGTCTGGGGGTCCCCTGACCAGGCCTGCAGCATTGGCCACAGGCTGCAGTGGGGCAAGGGTGGAGCTGGCAATGGCAGGGGCTTGGGGGTCTCCTGCCCAGGCCTGTAGCCTTGACCACAAGCTGCAGTGGGGCAGGATCAGAACCGGCGATCACAGAGGCCTAGGCTCAGTGAAGCCGGCAATCAGAGGGGCTTGAGGGTCCTCTGCCCAGGCCTGCAGCCTCAGGCAGAGTGGGAACTGGCGATTTCAAGAGTCTGGGGGACCCTTGCCCAGGCCTGCATCCTCAACCAGAGGTTATAGGCCTGGTCAAGGGTGGAGCTGGGATTGAGGGGCAAGGGTGGAGCTGGTGATCAGAGTAAACTACAGAGGAAACACCTTTTCTTATCTCTCATTGGCTAAGTTCCCTGTAATGCCATTGGTAATATTCTTAGTAACTTGGGTAATAAGAATCCAAAAAAGTGATCTAGGGTTTTTCCACCACACTCCTGGAGAAAAAAAATGAAGGTCCACTGCTGGAGGGCTAAGAAATGTCATATCCTGCCCTAGCCGGTTTGGCTCAGTGCATAATGCCTCAGCCTGCTGACTGCAGAGTCTGGGTTCAATTCTGACCAAGGGCATGCACATAGGTTGCAGGCTCCTCCCTGGCCGGATCCCAGGTCAGAGCATATGCAGGAGGCAACCAATCAAAGTGTTCCTCTGACTTTGATGTTTCTCTCTGTTTTTCCCTTCGCTTCCACATTCTCTAAAATCAATGGAAACATATCTCAGTGAGGATAAAAAAGAAAGAAAGAAAGAAATGTCATATCCTATGAAAGACACATCTTGAAAATGCCTAAAGAAAGTTGTCATTTTTTTCATGGTGAAGGGATTGGAGTCCATGTTGATGAAAACACCTTGGTGGCTGCAGTGACTGGCAGTGGCTGCAGCAGCGGGGTGATGGGGTTAGTGGCTTCCCCTGATTAGCCTGGTCGCCTCCCACAAAGGGAGGCCGACTGTGGCTTAGGCCTGCTCCCCAAGGGGAGCAGGGAGTGGGCCTAATCTGTCAGTAGAACACCCTCTGAGGGCTCCCACTATGTGAGAGGGGGCAGGCTGGGCTGAGGAACCCCCTCCCCCAGTGCACAAATTTCACGCACCAGGCTTCTAGTTCATATATAAAAACCATCCTTTTGCCTAATGTTAGCACTCTTCTCTTTAAATCATTACACAAAACTCTTTTCTCTTAAGCCCTCATTTGATCAACTTTATTTACTGAACAACTACTGTATACTAGATTCTGTGTTCAACCCTGGAAGGAAATACAATGGTGCTTCTCCTGACAGAGCTCAGAGTCAAAGGCAATACTTACCCATCTCTAGCTAGGACACCTCAAGTTTGCAATCGGCCTCCCTAGGGCCTGTCGCTTGTCCCACTGTGACTAATTCTTTAGGCTGCATTCATCTTTAGCCTTGGCCTGGATCCCCACAGCACAGTGTGGCTCCCATCACACTGGACTTTAGCATCAGATTCCTCATTCTCAGTTACAGAGGCCCTATTACACACTCCCCTGACTGATTCGGTGAACTTTTCACTTCGTTTCAATCGCATTACCCCTGTTCGGCTCATGAGAACTTCCTTCTGCTCTTTGCCCTCTCCATCGAGTTAGCCCTCCTCTAAGTCTTCATTTCCTCACCCACACAGTTACCTCTCTCGATGCAGAATGTTCGTCATACACAGTATCACCATTTCACTCAAAGCTGTCCATTGGCTGCCCCAATCGTTCTGGATCAAGGGAGATCATCTTCTTCGTCACTTACCACATCTTTCGGGGGGGATTATAAATTCTATTCTCTACATAAAATCAAATTACTAACACCCATTTAGTCCTGAGCAGGGACATAATACTATAAATTATGTAATCCTTTAAACAACAACAACAACACAATAGCATGATTTTAGATAATTTTTTTAATGTTAGCTTTTAGTTAAATAATTAGCTTTCTAACTGGAATTTTGGAAGAAAGGGACTTAGAAATGATTAAGTCTGGTGTTTTTCATGCACAACAAAATATTTATTGTATGATTCAGAGCTAGAGAGCTCATTCAGGGGATATTCAGCTAACCTTGTTAGACTTGCTTCCCAAATTAACGTTACTTTCTGATCCATGTCGATATGCGGAATGGTCATCAGCTGAATGCAGAAGGATACGCAGATTAACTGTGAACGTGATGACCTACCCAGTGGAAAGATGAAACTCAACAAAAAACTGGAGACAGGCTCAAACTCCACCCACGACAAGAATCTAGTAAGGAGCACATTTAAACCTTGCAGGGAAATGGTGAACTTGGCAATGCACTAGCTGAAAAGCTCAAAAGGCTCAGCCCAGCCTTCTCTGGAAAGCAATCTTGTCTTTGAGGATTTCATAGAGTAAATTTATTATCACTACTATTGCCTTGCTAATAACAACAGGAACCATAACCAACTATCCACAAATGAAATATTCCCAGTGTACAAACCATCTTTGTGAATTGATGAGACTTGTGTGGCCCTGAGAATGTGAGGATAACTGGTATATACTTGTAGCCTCTGTTTTCTCAGAACTGATCACATGAAAGGAAAAACAATGATGTGTACAGCTGTATTTATATCCTGTATTTCATCATGGAAAACGTGGCATGCAATTTCATCGTCCACTCATTGGAAGTATGACTGGATTAATTTGGGGGGGAATCATCCGGAGACAGAATTCAGTCCTTAGCTCCTCAGCTCTGCCGAGTTTTAAAATGCAATTTTAAAGTCGTTACGTGTACTTTGAAATTTACGAAGTTAACATAGTTAAGGCAGTTAAAACAGTGAAGTTTTTGTGAGTCCCTTCAAAAGAGAGGCACCATGCCATCTGAGCAGGCACACCGCCCTTCTTAACAGATGGCTGGGAGAGAAGGCAGCCAAAAGACTGTGGATGAACAACAAATGTGCTCGCTATGGGCGCAAGTCCAAGTGGCGAATGTCGAAATTGCTTTCCACCCTGAGCTTGTGGGCTTGTGGCAAAGAGAGTGGGAAGTCAGTTGACTCTTGTATGCTGAAGCAAAATGACCAAAGAGCTTCCGTGACTATAGAGAAAGAGACCAGGCAACTTGGGGTCAGAATAGTGCCCTGAATGTGGCATTGCATATACTTATTGTCTTTGTACCCCTAGTGGGAGTGCCCTTTGCTGTCAGTCAGCATTTTCATTTACATGAGGTAAAACCTGAGTGCCTCATGCACAAAGGCAGGCCCTATGCATTCTCTAGGCTAGCGTCTAGAGGGATCAGGTAGAAAGTTACGTTGTGCAAAAAGAGAGAAACGCTGTTTATAAGAGGGAGCTGTCTTTGACGGGTGTTACCTTTGTTATTGTGCTTTAAACCATTTCTTTCCCACCAAGTAAATGTGGGGATGACTAGTTTACAGTCTTCTATCTGTGCGGTTCAAGTGCAGCAAGGATGTAGCAAACATCTTGAGTTTTGCTTGCATTTATCAGGGCCTCTGGAGTAAAAAACGACAGTTTATGTGAATTTTGAGTCCATGTTATGGAAAGACAATTTTTACATAATGAGGGTTTTATAATATAGTCTATGGATGGAACTGAAATTTTAATAGAAACACCGTTTCATTGAAATCCGATGTCCATGGGTAAAGGCTGCATGGGGTGCGTATCTGTGAGGATGGTTTTTACATGTACATGACTACTGGTATGTATGTGAATATGAGAAAGTTAACTATGCTGGGTTAAGCTATCTTCATTCTGCAGACAACTGGGTTTACTCAATACTCACCTGATTTACTCAGTACTCAGCTGTACCTAATTGTGACCAAGTACAGAGCAGTGAGGTAGGTAACAGGCTCCATTATAAAAGGAGGCCTTTGAGTTTTAGATGTCTGTCAAGGATCTTTTGAGCTATTAGAAGTGATCCTGTTCTTAAAATTATTACATGTTCACAATGAGTGAAGGTAAGAAGGGAGGAAGATCCATCTGGTGCCATGAAACCTGTGCATGTAAGCTGAAGGCTACTTCTCAAACAGCAGCCCTACGTGATGCCCACCTAAGAAAGTTTAAGGAACACTTTCCACCTAAGACTTATCAGATCGACTACACTCTGTACCATATTATTATTGGCCCCCACTCATATTACATACAATGTGGCAGTAAAGACATTTTTAAAATATCGTGTATTTTCATGTGTTTTAAGTAAATGTTATGGTAATCTTTGAATAAAATAGGACTGGGTTATTGGCTCAAGAAGTCTTCCATCTGCTGAATCCAAATAATACAAACGTATTTATTAATTACTCTAAGACACTACATGCAGCTTTCTGAAATACATTCACAGGAATTCTTTCCAGATCTTCTTGCCAGATTTTGTACTTTGATCCTCTAGGACTTAAAGTGAATCATGCTAACAAATCATATTATTTAAAAAAATTTATATAATTTACCAAATCCAGAAATATTTCCCTAACTTCTATCAAAACATACAAGTTATTTATTAGAGTAACATTTTTGACTTGTTCATCTGTAGTTTAAAATAATGTAGCTTCAAATTATTTCTTAGTATTGTTAAATTGCTGAATTATGTTCAGATCTATATTAGAAGTGTACATTTGTAATTAATTTAATTTTTTAGAGTTTTAAAATAGAGTAACGCATACATGGCTCTGGAAACAAAAATCACAGTTTTATGAAAGTAGAATATTTATTTTGAAATGCTGAAAATTATCCACCAGGCTAGTACAATGAGACATCAGTGACAGGTTTGAGTTATTTAATTATTAATAGAAGAAAGATACCATTTAAAAATTATTTAATTATTAGGGCAGTGCTGCCACCTACTGATAGTATTGGAGAACTTGGTTTATTTGATAGTTACTCTCATTACCTAACCCAGAACCTGTTAGTTTAGGTTGATGTTCTCAACCCAGTTGCACATTAGAATAACCTGGAAGCTTTTAAAACAATCCTCATTCCCAGCCCTTGACAAAGATTCTATTTATTCACCCATGGCCTGGCATCAGGCATTTTTATAAGCTTTCCCAGAGACTGGAATCGGCATCATGTTAAGAAATGCTAAGTAAGGCACAGAAACAAAGTATTCACAGTAGTACCCTTGTCCCCAGAGCATGTGGCTGCCATTTTCAGAGACATGGGGGAAAGGGCCAGTGTAGGTAGAGCACAGAAGGTTTATCTCAGTGCAGTGGCTGATGCAATGCTGTGAGCACACTCCAGCAGTTCAGATCTTTCTGGCAAACCAGGAAGATGGCAACGCCCGCCTGAGCCCCTCCCAGAGCCACGTACACAGTACCCCAACCTTTATGCTTATCGGCTCCTTAAGAAGATGTTCCATGATTGGCCACCTCTGCTATAAATATTGCTGTACTTCCGCAATAAAATTAGACCTGCGTCACAGAACCTGGTCTATGGAGTCGTGCATGCAAGTGTCCTAGAGCTAGGGGCTCCATCGTCCTCACCCCTGGGAGACCCCCTACCTCAGGCCAATAGTTCCTTCGCTTATACTCAGCCACAGAAACAAGGCCGCAGTGGGGCTGTTGCGCAAAGCTGTGGGGGGGCGGGGGGGCAGTGAGCTCCGGTGGACAGGCTGTAGCCCTGGGTGGGTTTTTTTCACCCCTGACTTGGAAAATGAACCAAGCCACGGAAAGAAAGGCTTAAGGGGACCATAATAATAGCTGATCCATTTGGCCTCACTGGTAATTCTCTACGAACACATCAGCCCAGCTTGATTAAATCCTCATTCTGTAAAAGCAAGGAGACCTCACCAGCTTAGCTTCCCGGAGTGAATGGGCCTGGTTAACCACAGATGCACTGCAATATGTACAACATGCAGTCAGAAGCACATATTCATTTACAGTTGCAGATGCCAGCTCTTTGTCTTGCTACCTCTGTACCTCAGCTTCCTGCCAGCTTCCAACCCAAACACAGCTTCATTACTCTAACTCCAAAGTCTCTAAAACTAATGAGAAGAAAGAGAAATGAAAATGGGAAGATTGGCCCTAACTGGTTTGGCTCAGTGGATAGAGCGTCGGGTTGCAGACTGAAAGGTCTCGGGTTCGATTCCAGTCAAGGGCATGTACCTTGGATGCGGACACATCCCCAGTAGGGAGCGTGCAAGAGGCAGTTGATCGATGTTTCTCTCTCATCGATGTTTCTAACTCTCTATCCCTCTCCCTTCCTCTCTGTAAAAAATCAATAAAATATATTTTTTTAAAAAAGGAAAACAGGAGGACCGCATTAAAACTGGAAACAGGAGTGGGAGGATTTTTATCTCAAGGTGTGTGTGTGTGTGTGTGCACACTTGTGTGTTTCCTATCTTTCCCATTGAAATGTAATTCCAAGAAGAAAGGGATTTTTATCTGATTGGGGAAAATGTTTGGTACACAGCTGGCACTCAGATGTGTATTTAACAGATGAACAAATGCATGAGTGCGTATACTTACATGTGAGACTGGGAGAGAGAATCTGATTATAAATAAATGTTCAAGGCTGTGCAAGATAAAACAAGACCCATCCAACTGAAAGACTGAAAAATATATCACTGTTAAAACATGATAGAATGAAAATAATGAAAAAGGTAAATATAGACATAATTAATTGTTGGAAATGTGAATAATATCAAAATCCAACTACTCCAAGGCTGGCCTTAGAGGTTATTTAGGAACACATGACTAGAAACAAAACTGTTTTTCTCAAAAAATCCTTTTAAACAATCGGTCACCTTTGGAGGATTCTAGGGAACCAACTCATTTTTATAACTGGACATAATCCATCTTTTATCTTGCCTTTCCAAGCCACACTACTGGGTAACAGAATGATTAAGAAATTATACTACTAGAGTATCCTTATTTTTCAACCCACAGTGAATTAGTGGTTGGTAATTTTGGATAACAGCTGCTAACAGGAGGAGTGATTATCAGACATTAGCTGCCTCTGGATGGAAGAACTGATTACCACCCATGAAGCAGGCTTGCTAAAAATAATAACCTAAATCCTGCAAGCCTCTCAGCAAAATTTCAATATACAGAAATACAGATGACAAAACTTCTTAAACTATATGCCATCAACAACATCCAGAAAAAAGGAAATTCTATATAGCAACCTGGTTTCATAAAAAAAATTGCAAGGAAAGGGTTGGAGGAGAAATCGACAGATTAAAATCTTAAAGACATATCAGGCAAGTACAATGTGTGTGCCTCATTTAGACTTAATTCAAACAAAAGATACAAAATTAAGGACATTTGTAGTCACCTGAAATTTGAACAATTACTGAATATTGATATTAAAGGTTCATTGCTAACATTTAGGTATAATAATAATAGTTATATTTGATATAGTTTTAATCTTTTACAGTATGTACTGAAATGTTTATGGATAAAATAGCATAAGTGAAATTTACTTAAAAATAATACAATAGAGGGACGTAAATGGGGGTGTAGGCACTTTGAATATTGATAACCACTATTGATAATTTTGAAGCTGCATGGTGAGTTTAAATAGGAGAGTATTGGTTTTTGTTTGTCTGTTGTTATTTTTTTACTTTTGTGTAGGTTTGAAATTATCCATAATAAAGGCTTTCTAAAAGTATCTCATTAAAAAAAATGTTTCCTTGCTAATATGGGAGAGGTTGGGGAGGGATGTTCATCACAAGCAATTTTTAAAATAGAGAACAAAGGAAGAAATAATATAGACAGGGGGACATGTTTTAACAGATAGTGTTGCAGCCATTGTTCATTCTTACTGTTTTTCTCTGAAAGGCCTTTGAAGTAATGCAATATTGCCTTTGAATCCGGCAGGCCAAGAGCATTTCCATTTGTAATGAGGAAGAGGGGAGCACTTATTGTTCTTGATGTGGGATTTGAAGAAAAGAAAGGGAGGAGAGGAAGCTGCCTAAGTGTTGCTTCTCTCGCCCATGGAGAAGAGTCATTCCTTCTAGAAATACCTTTATATCATCTATGCTTAAAAAGTGGGCCCTTTCCTTATATTTTTCTTTTCTTGTGGAAAATAAGTTATGCTGTTGTGGTTTCTTATCCAGTTTCATAAACTGTCAGGAAAATGTAAGTTGGCTTTGTTCTCTTCGTTCCATCAAAATAATTTTCTCCTTCAGAGCAGGTGCGTGGCCCATAGAGGACAGGTTGAATGAATTAGAAGTTTACACATGTGGTAACCTCCTCTGGAAGATCCAGTAGAGGGAGCAGTGAGCATGGATTTGCAGGCCTGAATGAGGCTACTTCAACCAGGTAGATTGCATTCAGACGCACGGTTCCTTTAAGACCCTGTTTCCTACTTCCTCTCTATTTTACAGACCCTCCAGCTGCATGGATGGATAAATGAGCATCCATCTCTAGCAAATCTTGTTTTTACCTCACAGTCCTACAAAGATTCTTGTGATAATGTGGAGCCGGGGGATATGAATCCAAGATTCTCCTTTTAATGACTTTAATTCTTCTTCAGAGCTAGTCACTTCCTGTTAATTCTCTCCCCTTATTCAGCTCTTTCATGCCCTTTTCCTCTCCTCTATCTCCACCTCCTCCAAGTCTGGCCAACAGCAGGGTAGGAGCCATTGTCCATTTGTGCACTGCCCCCTTTAGGTTAAGGACAGAGAGAGACTCAGACAGGAGAGCCTCCGCTTTTTCCACTCAGGCACCCCCCACACACCCCACGACAGATTGGAGGTAGAAGCCCTTCCGATGAGCGGGCCAGTAGCCCCTTCACTTACTCTCAGCAGAGACAAGGCCACAGTGGGGCTGCTTGTGCAAAGCTGAGGGGCAGGCCATGGCAGGAGGTGCTTTTCCCACTCACTGACTTTGAAAATGAACCAAGCCACAGGAAAGGGGCTTAAAGGGACCATAGCAATAGCAGATCCATTTGGCCTCACCGGTAACACTCTAAGAACACATCAGCCCAGCTCGATTCAATCCTCATTCTGTAACAAGCAAGGGAGACACACCTGCACCAGCTTAGCTTCCCCGAATGAGAATGTGAGGATAGGTGAGCCGCCCCTGGGCACCAGCTTCCTCCTCCATCAACCTTCTTCCCAGGGAACCCAGGGAGGAGATACCTAAAGACAATGTGCCCCATTAAGATAGTTCCTTGTTTTCATTTAGAGCAATGTAAGTTAGTACAAAGAACACTCCTTTGCATCAGAAAACCTGTCCTCTAGATTAGTGCTTCTCAGACCTGCGTGTACACAGGAACCACGAGGAGAGCTTATCGAACTACGGTTCCAGAGGAGGCCCAGAAAATTCATAAATAAAGCAAACACATATTTCCCCTTCATGTCCCAATGATATTAGACTCAGGGGAAAGCTGTACAACCTGGTATGGACAGGAAGCGGGGTGAGACAAGGACCTGGAGGGAGCGGTGGGGGTAAGGGGGTAGAGAAAGGGCAGAGATTCTGAAAGGATCCAACTTGTTTTCTCAAAGTGTGGTCCATTTAACAGCCACTGCATCACCTGAGAGCTTGGTAGAAGGCGAAAGTGAAACAGTGCGACTGCTTCTTTCTTCTGTACATTCACAGATTCCCGGTGCTGGGATGATGATTAAGATGATGACAACGATGGTGATAATAGTTACCATTATTATTACTTTAAAACATAATCATTGAATGCCTGCTGCATGCCAGCAACTATATACATACCAATTCTAATGCAAACAGCAGAGTCCTTAGTTTACACATTAAAGAAGAAAACCTGAAGCTGAAAGAGAATAAGTAGTTTGTCCAACTCAGATAGCTGACTGCCAACTCCCAGCCTGACCCCTCAGCCAATTCCTGCTACAATAACTGAGATCCTTCACCCCCCCACCCCGACCCCCTGCCAGACTCCCTGACTGCTTCTCTCTCACCCATTGCTTGCTCTCCACATAGATTTTTTTTTTTATTGCACGTGCTTTGTCTGTAACATCTGCATGTGACCTTATGCAACGCAGCTGGTTAGGAGCGGTCATTCGTTCCTGGGGGAGTTCCTCTGTGCTTGGCTCAGCTGGGGGAGATCATCGTGTCCTTTGGAGGAGTTTGCCAGCTGGCGAATCTTTATTTCAGAGGAAACCAGTTTTTTCTCTAGAGTTCTGCTAAAGCATTTAATTTTATTTTTTCACACTCTGAGTAATTCCTTTCACTTGTAATCTCCCTTAAAAAGGGAAATTCTTCTTCTGCAATATCAGATTCGGGACAGTTTTTCTGTAATCCATTTGCTGAGGAGGTGTTTTAATTTTCTTGTGAAAACAGATGAATCGCTTTCCTGAAAACTTACAGGAAAATATACTGCCAGTAGATGTCTGTCAAGGGTCTTTTGAGCTATTAGAAGTGATCATGTTCTTAAAATTATTACATGTTCACAATGAGTGAAGGTAAGAAGGGAGGAAGATCCATCTGGTGCCATGAAACCTGTGTATGTAAGCTGAAGGCTACTTCTCAAACAGCAGCCCTACGTGATGCCCACCTAAGAAGGTTTAAGGAACAGTCACTTTCCACCTAATATTTATCAGATCGACTACACTCTGATACCTTCGACACTTACCCTAATCTTCCCCCCAGTGGCTACATACATGTATCCACAAATATTTTTGAGTACATCCTCAATGCAAGATGTTGTGCTAGGCCTGGAATACGGCCTTTCACTCTCACTCTTACTACTGTCAATGTCATCTCTGGCTCATGCACCAAGGACAATTCTGGTTTTCTGCCAACCCAGTGATCCTGACAAGGAGACCATTCTGGGCCCCATTTCTCATCTGTCAAATGAGAACGAGGACAGATCCAGACCAGAGGTTCTTCTAAAAATCACCCTAAGGACTGATGGAAATTGTAAATCCTTCAGCTCCAGCTCTAGATGTTTTTAAGTAAGCACCAGAGCAATCTGGTAAGAACTGGTCATTGTTCACCTTGACGAATCCTGGTTCGGGAAGGTGACTTCTGTGGCTGTACTGGGACCCCACCTTCTGAGCAAAGTTCCATCACTCTCTGGTTCCCCATCTGAACACCTCATTGATCCCCCAGCTTCTCTCATCTGAAATGTGCTTTACCCTTTTGATTCTCGTGACTTTTAAAAAAAATCTAAATCCAAGATTATATTAAGAAGGCCATGTGATAATACTAACTGCCTAAATTAGTGCTTGACAGAGTAGGTTACTGATGTATTTTTTATAATCTCCAACTTAATACATTGAACCTTGGTGGAAGGGAGAACATGTTTACAAAAGAAGGATGTGTTTTAATAAGTGTTGTTCTCTGTCGAGGGTGATTTTGAAGATCTCTAGACATAGGGGGGTGAGATAATTGGGATTGAGGATCCTTTCATGGTCCTTACCAAGAAGTAGGAAATCATAGCACTTGAGTCTTCCCAGGCTACCTGGCACATTTCACACAGTTTTCTGCACAAAAAGCCACTTCTTCCTCACCTGTTAGTCACAGAAATGTTCATGTGGTTTTATATATAAGTTCCATTGCTCTTACAGCCAACCCAGACTCATCTGGATTGCTATTCTCTTTTTTGTATTATTGTTGACAGTATTACAGAAGCCCCTCATTCCCCTCCCTTTTATCACCCTCCACCCACCACCCACCCTGCCCCAGGCCTTCCCCATACTATTATCTATCCATGGATTATGCATAGATGGACATAAATTCTTTGGTTAATCTCTTCTCATCCTTCCTCACATCCCCCCCCCCCCTTTTGAGATCTGTCAGTTGGTTCCACGCATCCACACCTCTGGACCTATTTTTTTTATCAGTTTATTTTGTTCATGAGATTCCACATGTAAGTGGAGTGCTATTCTTTGGAAAACCCACCATAAACTCCCAATTCAGAAGCTATTGTGGCTCTTGAGTAAGGTGACCAAATGTCCCGCTTTTGGCGGGACAGTCCCGATTTTTAACAATTTGTCCCGCGTCCCACGGTGTTTTAAAAAAGTCCCGATTTTTGGAAAGAATGCATGACAAGCTAGGGAACGGCGGGAGAACGGGAAGGGAATATACGGTTTTCGGCGGCTAAGCGGTCAATGGTGTCCCGCTTTACCAATGTTAAAATCTGGTCTTGATGGGCCTTGTCTTGTGATAAAGTCCAAACGTCTCCATTTGGTACACACACATGGCCTTTAACATCTAGCTCCTGCCCATCTCTCTAGCCTTATGCCTTGTTCTGCACCCTTCCCACACATCCTGACACTCCAGTGTTCCTGCCGTAGGAACTAACTGGAGACGAGTTCATAATTCTCTGATGTTTCTTCATCACCTGGAATGCCCTTCTGACTGTTCTTGCCTAGAGAACTCCTAATTAATCTGAAAGACTTAGATTAGGTGTTGCTCATTAGGCAAAATAATGTCCATGCCCTGATCCCTGGAACCTGTAAATATGTTATTTGCTAAAAATGGTCTGTTACTTAACACCTGAAACGGGGGAAGTTATTCTGGATTATCCAGGTGGGCCCACTGTCAGCACAAGGTCTCTTAAGAGAAGAGAACGTTCTCTGGTTGGAGGCAGAGGACAGACACAGCCAAAGAAGTTGCAGGGACAGGAAGCGTGGGAGAGACTTGATCCGCCATTACTGGAGGCGGGCTACACGGAAAGCTTGAGGAAAACATGGGAGGAGTTTCCAGGAACACAACCAGCCCCTGGCTGACAGCTAGCAAGGAAATGTGGACTCAGTCCTACTACTGCAAAAAACCACTAGTAAATGTGGCTAATAATCTGAAGAAGCTTAAATGCAACATATCCCCAGAGCCTCGAGAAGGGAGCAGTGGCTCAGCTGGCATGGTTCAGTGGTTTGATTCCCGATCAGGGCACATGCCCGGGTTGCGTGCATCGTCGATCCCTGGTATCAGGCATGCAGGAGGCAGCCAATCAATGATTCTCTCTAACCATTGATGTTTCTATCTCTCTCTTCTTTCCCTCCCTCTCTGAAATCAATAAAAATATGTTTTTTAAAAAGGGACAGTATCCTGCTGACACCTCAACTTTGTTCTGTTGAACTCTAAGCTGTGAACAGCTCAGCCCAGGAGGACTTCAGATCTACAGAACCATGAGATAATAAGTGAATGCTGTCTTCACTTGCTGCATTTGTGGCGACTTGTTCTGCCTTGCAGCTCATCCCCTTGGGCCCCTGTTCTCTGTATCTAGCAACCTGGAGGCTGGATAAGCATATACATAAACAGGGATGAGTGGTCTTAAATCAGGAAAGACTATTGCCGTTTCTCTAGAGAACCTTTATGCCTCTATTTGGACTCTGTACATCTGATAAGCCCAGAATAAGCCCTGCTCATGTGCCTTTTCCAGAAAAGAACAATCAGTTTAGGGTTACCATTTAGGGAACTTGGAGACTTTTTCTGAGATCCTACTTTGTTCAACTCCCTGTCCATGATAAGTCTGATACTGCACTTGAAAAAAATAACATTATATAGAAGCGTAGAGGAAGGAGCTAAAATTCTCTCACCTGAATTACATGGTTATAAAACTGTGTCTGCCTTCACCTCCATTTGCAGTTTTAAGGACTTCCTCTCGCACAGACAGTAACGCAGCCAGTTTGAGAAGCTAAGTGATGTTTAACCCTTGGCATTTTCTTATTGGCATTTGATTTTTGCCATAAGTAGGTCTTTTCTCTCTTAATGAGAACTGATTGGGGCTTACGTTCCCCCTAATGCAGTAGTAAAAGATTTAATAGAAGTGCAACGCGATTGCTGCAGTATATTTTCAGGTACTAAAGTTCGAGCAAATGGAACACGGGCCAGGTGGCGGTATCTACAAATTGTGCTAATAGCTCCATCGACAGATGTTCAATGTACTTAGAGTTCTTCTTCACATCCTACTGTTGCTAATACATTTCCTCCCAGGCCTCCTCTCAACACAAAAATTTTGAGAGGAAAGGAAACATTAATAACCCCAAAGTGTTTAATTTTAAAGGATATTTAAATCTTAATACTGGTCATAGGTGACCTATTTGACCAGTGGATGGTTTACTGTGGGCTCCAATAATTTTGTTGCCAT
>PVJC01009628.1:26964-45571 GCA_004026665.1 Murina feae | reverse complement strand
GCAGGCCGCCGACCCCCTGCCACCTCTTACCCGCTCCCTGGCCCACCACCTTGCTTTCCCACTTTCTGGTGCCCTGGTGCCACTTCCAACTGCTAGCATAGGCAGGCAGTTGCAACAGAACCCTTTGGTTTGCTCAAGTTCCATGGCTGTTGGCCTCCATCTTGGCTGGGTTAATTTGCATACAGCCGCTCTGATTGGCTGTTGGCCTCCATCTTGGCTGGGTTAATTTGCATACAGTCGCTCTGATTGGCTGGTGGTAACGGTCACATTTGCATGTTTCGCTTTTATTATAGAAGATAATAAAGAGGTAATATGCAAATTGACCAATCACTCCAACACACAAGATGCCCACCCTCATGTGGACACCAGATGGCCTGCAGGGGAGGGCAGTGGTGGGTGATCAAGTCAGCAGGGGAAGGTGGTTAGGGGTAACCAGGCCTTCAGGAGAGGACAGTGAGGGGTGATAAGGCCTGCAAGGGAGGGCAATTGGGGGTAACCAGGCTGGCAAGGGAGGGCAGTTAGGGGTGACTGGGGCAGCAGGGGAGGACAGTTGAGGTGATCAAGCTGGCAGGGGAGGACAGTTAAGGGTAATCAGGCTGGCAGGGGAGCAGTTTGGCATCGATCAGGCTGGCAGGCAGAGATAGTCAGGGGCAATCAGGCAGGCAGGCAGGCAAGCACTTGGAAGCCAGTAGTCCTGGATTGTGAGAGGGATGTCCGACTGCCCGTTTAGGCCTGGTGGGATCGGGCCTATGTGGGCAGTTGGACATCCCTCGAGGGGTCCCAGATTGGAGAAAGTACAGGCTGGGCTGTGGGATACACACAGCTCCACCTCTCCCTCCCTCCAGTGTACAAATTTCATGCTCCAGGCCTCTAGTTATTAATAAAAAGCTGATTTTTAAAAGTGAAAATAAATATAGACTTTTAGATTCTTAATATCAAACTGCTACCTCAGTCTTGTAGTTCAATTTAGTTTTGTCCATTTTCTTCAGACAGAAAAAAAAAAAAAACTATTTTAGGGAATATACATCAATGTCAAAAAGGCTTGCAAAAACTTTACAGAATATATTTTCAAATCTATGTTCTACAGCATTCTTTCATACTTTAAAAACCAGTGGTTTAGGACATAAAAAACTGATGTTTCTCAAATCACTTGAGGTTTATTCACACGCATTATGTTTTAGCATTCTAAGAGTGTTTCTGTGGTTTGCTCTATAATACTATAATCTCAGAAAGTTTTTCTTGGCTTTTAACCTAATCTCTGTGGCTAGATAATGGGTCTTTCTTAGATTTTCCTTGGGGCACAACAAATATAAAGAAAAATTTTTTAAAAATATTGTGTAAGAATCTTTTTCATTCCTCCCACCATTTGTTTCAAAAGATAGCTAATATCTCATTTCTCAGTTGATTTTCTTTTATGTTAGCATTTATACAATTATTTAGAGATATATTAACCAGTTTGTGTTTAATAATATGTTTTATTTATACTCTAATCATTTTTATTAATAAAGAAAGAAGACACTTAGAAATTTGTACCATAACCTAGGAATTCTATAAATTTCTATTAAATAGGTATCTAAAATCTAGACTAAATGAAAGTTTTATTTTTGTAAACCCTGGTATCAGAAAACTTCAAATTATGTTTTAAACTGTTATTCTGAAAATTTATAATACTAAAAGTTAATATGCTAATTAGACCTGACATCCTTCCTGAGGACCTTTTGGACGAAGCCACAGCAGCCAGGGACCGAGGCAGAGGCAGCACGGTGGCGGTGACCAGGGTCCGAACCCCTTGCATGAATTTGATCGGGCCTCTAATATGCTATAATATAATATACTATTCTTAAAATAAAAAAACAATATAATTCTTAGGATATACATTAAAAATCCAGAAAAACCAATTGGAAAGAATATTTGTACCCCTCTCTTCATAGCAGCATTATTTACAATAGCCAATATCTAGAAATAGACCAAGTGTCCATCAGTAGTTAAGTGGATAAAAAAATTATGGTACATTTATAACAATAGAATACTATGCATTTGTAAAAAAAAAATGATATATTACCCTTTGAGACAACATGGAGGGACCTGGAGAGTATTATGTTAAGCAAAAGAAGCCAGTCAGAGAAAGACAAATACCATATGATCTCATTAATATGTCAAATATAATCCTATAAAATAAAAGCCTAGGTGGTGTCATGCGACATCTTCACAAGATGGCTACCACAACATTGTCACAAGATGGTCACCACAAGATTGTTGGCAGAGCAGTGCAGTTGGGGGTGATCACGCCAACAGGAGAGGTCAGTTATGGGCAACCAGGCCAGCAGGGGAGAGCAGTTGGGGGCCATCAGGCCAGCAGGCAGAAGTGGTTAGGGGCAATGAGGCAGACAGGCAGGCATGTGGGTAGGAGCCAGCAGTCCCAGATTGTGAGAGCGATGTCCAACAGGGATTGGGCCTAAACTGGCAGTCCAACATCCCCTAGGGGTCCCAGATTGGAGTGGGTGCAGGCTGGGCTGAGGGACACCACCCTCCATGAACAAATTTCATGCACTGGGCCTCTAGTAAACAGCATAAACTGATAAACAAAATAGAAACAGAGGCATGGATATATAGGACAGACTGAAAGATGTCATTGGGGAGTGAGACTGGATGAAATAAAGTGAAGGGATTAGTTTAAGAACATATGTGCATAGCCCATGGACACAGAAAACGGTGTGGTGAAGGTCAAAGGAGGAGGGATGGCTGGGGGTGGGTGGAAGTGGGCAAAGGTGGGGATGTATGGAGGGCATCTATAATAATGTCAATAATTGTTTTAAAAATTGTATAATTTAGTTAAATATTTATTAAGTTTCTCACTGGTAAAGAGCTCGAGGAACATAAAAGATGACTGACATATGGTCACTGGTCTCCAGCCTGTGTGTCATTGGTGTAGCAATGTTGGAAGACCTCAGAGGCAACTAGAGTTAAGAAGCAGAGAATTGAAAATTGCCTCTTTAGATATCCAGACCTCAATTTCTTCATTTGTCATATGAAGTCAATACTAGAATTCACATCCCAAGGCTAATGGTGTGATGTATATAAAATATTCTCACTTTGATATAGGAATTTTTTAATATTCCACAGTAAACCATTATTTTTTGTAACTTGTTTTGTTTTGTTTTCCTTAATTTTTCCCCAGTCCCTTGTATTAACTATTGGGACCTGGTTTGTTATAGTTGAGCCTTGAATTGATATTGAGTCCTGGTAGTTAGAAAATTAGGAGTCCTTATTTGTTATTCTTATAAAAATAATTTGTATAAGTTTTACTAGAAACAAAGAGTGTCCCAACAAATGTGAATATAGTTTTCCTCAGAAACATTCCTAACTGGTACATTGCCTTGGAGGTGCACTGCAATATGGCCTCTCTGTGGAAGCCTGGTGATCACATGAAAATGAGGCTCATGCCCATGAATAGGACATTTCATAATTTTCTAAGTTATCAGATAATATGGCAGGGATTTGAGGGAAAAGTCAGGCCCTGGCTCAACATTTTAACTCAAGTGCATTGAACAAGAAAATGAGCTATGTAGAGCTCCTCACTTCCATGGCAGGAATCAGGAGAAAAGAAGAGTGCCCATGGCTGCCCATGAGTCTGCCACTAGTTAAGGAGCCGTCATTTTGGTAAAATATTAACCAATCAGATAAGTGTTTCCTTCTGTCTTAGGAGGGGAAAACAAAGAAAATGGAAGGAGGAGAAAGAGAGATGCAGGAGCAAATCTTCTCCCTTAATTTATCTTTAGGAAAAATAGATGATTATGGTAAAAAATAAGAGAATAAAATAAACTATTAATTGAAATTTGTTAATGTATTAGATTAAACACTTACTAATCTAGAGGAATATGTACACAGTCAACTATGAGACTGTTCCTAGTAAAAGTCAATATAAACAATACACAAAGGCAAATAGCCCAAGTCAGCTAGTTTTTGTATAAGGAAAAATTTTCTATTTCAGGTAT
This sequence comes from Murina feae, assembly GCA_004026665.1. NCBI lineage: Eukaryota > Metazoa > Chordata > Mammalia > Chiroptera > Vespertilionidae > Murina > Murina feae. The sequence continues at coordinate 41,576 of PVJC01009628.1, read as the reverse complement.
GGCACTTTAAGCCATATGTAAAGAAGATATAAAAGTAAATTGAAGATGAAGAAAATGCTAAAAACCATCTGTAAGATCCCTAAAAAACTTGCTTTTTAAAGGAAAGCTTAATGAAATGGTGGCAATTCTATATAGGCAAAAATAATATGTGACAATATGAGTTTTCCTATTAAAATGTATTCGGGAAGAGGGATTTAAAACAAAGAGAGTGGATATGAACAAAAATAGCAGAGTTTCACACATATGTGCAAATTTGTGAACTTAGTCATCTTTATCCTACTGAAGTCTTCACTGAAAGGGTGAATTTTCTCTCTGCATTACCTGTCCCCAACCTGTGCAATCATACCTTGCTGGTGTGGAGCTGTGCCATGCATGCATTTTGTACCAATGTCACTTCTGGTGGCTCATTGGTATCAAAGATGAGTAGCCTCAGTGGCTGAGAATAGATAGGGTAGAAATAAATAAGAATGTAGATTTGTTATTAGGTTTCTGGGGAAGATGTTATAGTACATGGAGACTGGATGTGACAAAACTGGGGGTAGAGGATATCTGAACATCATTTACACACTAGGAATTTCTAAGCACTGTCTCTCTGCCTTTATGTCCCATCCAGAGTTAAGTGAGGAACAGTAAAAACAGATCCTCCAGGACAGTTTCTATTTTTTTTTTTTTTTGCCAGAGTTGCTCCCTTTAATATAAGAAGCATCAAAGAGCCTAAGTATGGTACTTGCAAACAAATTTATAATTTCTTACTAAGATTGAAATATAACATCTAATCTAATAAAAGCATAATATTGAAATTGACCATTTCTCCAGGATGCCTAAGCCATGCCCACCAGCCAATCAGAGCATCTGTATGCAAATTAACCCAGCCAAGATGGAGGCCAACCACAACAGAACTAGATCAAACAGGAGGCTTCCATTGCACCAAGAGTAAACTGTCTGCCTAGGCTGGCTGGGCCTCTCTCTGCTCAAGGCAACATAGTTGCAATTATAGAAGCCACAGAGCTGAAGCAAACAGGAGGCTTTATTACCTGCCTAGGCCTTGGCTTAAAGCAACAGTGTTTCAATTATAGAAGATAAATAAACCCCAGAAACCTGATTCCAGCCAGCCTCATTGGGATTTTGGGTTAGTGAGAGCTGTGGGCAGACTGAAAGCCTGAAAACGGCCCTCAGCCCCGCACCCAGGCTGTCTGGGTACCTCAGTAGGAACCCAAAACCTGAAGGGACTGTGGGCAGCCTGAAATCAGCCCTCAGCCCATCACGCAGGCTGGCCACACCCCAATGGGGTGAGGGTCCACATTGGGGGGCTTGACCAGCCTGCAAACAGCCCTCATCCCCTCACCCAGGCTGGACAGACATGCCAGCAGGTGGACATTCCCTGAGGAGTCCCAGACTGTGAGAGGGCATTTGAATGTGTTTATTGTAGTTGATTTGTAATTTCATGCCATTGTGATTTGAGAAGATGCTTAATATTGTTTCAATCTTCTTGAACTTGCTGAGATTTTTGTGTTCTATCATGTGGTCATTCTTTGAGAATGATCCATGTATACTTGAGAATATATATTCTGCTACTTTGGGATGAAATGTTTTATAAATGTCAATTAAATCCCTCTGATTTAGTGTGTCCTTTGGAGTCTCTGTTTCTTTGTGATTATTATTATTATTATTATTATTATTATTATTATTATCTGGAAGATCTACCCCGTGAAGTCAGTGGGGTGTTATAGTCCCTTACTGTTAATGTATTCCTGTCAATCTCTCTCTTAACGTCCTCCAGAATTATTTTTTTGTACATATTTAGGTGGTCCTATATTGGATGCATATAGGCTTAACAGGTCATATCTTCTTGTTGCATTGATCCCTTTAGTATTATGTACTGATCTTTATTATTTCTTGTGATGGCCTTCATTTTGAAATCTATTTTGACAGATATGAGTATTGCTTCCCCACCTTTTTGTTTTTCATTTCTGTTTGCATGAAAAAGTTTTCCTCTTCCCTTCACTCTCATCTTTGTGAGTCTTTTGTTCTGAGTTGGAAATCTTGTAGACAGCATATATTTAGGTAATATTTTTTTATCCATTCAGCTACCCTATGTCTTTCTTTTTAATTTTGTTTTTTTGCTTAAAGTATTACAAAGAGTGTTAAATAAGTCTCCATTTTTCCCCTTGACCTTCCCCCCTCTTCCCCTACTCCCCAGTGTCTTGTGTCAATTGATAATGCTTATATGCATGCATACAAGTCCTTCAGTTGTTCTCTTAACTACCCCTAACCCTCCCCCGCCTTCCAGTTGTAGTTTGACAGTTTGTTTAATGCTGTTCTGTCTCTGTATCTATTTACATTCATCAGTTTATAATTGTCTTTATTATCCATAAATAAGTGAGATCATGTGGTATTTTTCTTTCATCAAATGGCTTATTTCACTTAGCATAATGCTCTCTAGTTCCATCCATGTTGCTGCAAATGGTAAGAATCCCTTCTTTTTTACAGCAGCATAGTATTCCATTGTGTAGATGCACCACAGTTTTCTAATCTATTCATCTGCTGGCTCACAAGAAGCAAAGAGAGAGAACCCAAATAAACAAAATCAGAAATGATAGAGATCAAATAACAAAGAAATACAAATGATTGTTAAAAATTACTATGAATAACTCTACTCCAACAAACTAGACCACCTGGAGGAAATGGACATATTCCTAGAAAAATACAACCTTCCAAAACTCAATCAGGAAGAATATAAAAATCTCAATAGGTCAATAACTATGAAAGAAATTGAAGCAGTAATCACAAAGCTTCCAACAAACAAAAGTCTGGGGCCAGATGGCTTCAGAGGGGAGTTTTACCAAACATTCAAGGAAGAACTAAAACCTGTCCTCCTGAGACTACTGCAAAAAATTCAAGAGGAAGGAACACTTCAAAGCTTATTCTATGATGCCAGAATCACCCTAATACCAAAACCAGATAAAGACAACACAATGAAAGAGAATTACAGGTCAATATCCCTCATGAACATAGATTCCAAAATCCTCAACAAATCGGATCCAGCAGTACATCAGAAAGATCATACATCATGACCAAGTAAGATTCATCCCAGGGATGCAAGGATGGTACAATATCCACAAATCAATAAATGTGATACATCACATAAACAAATTGAGAGAAAAAAACCACATAGTCATATCAATTGATGCAGAAAAGGAATTGACAAAATCTAACACTCATTTTTGATAAAAACTCTCAGCAAGGTGGGAATAGAAGGATCATACCTCAACATAATAAAAGCCATATATGACAAATCCACAGCCAATATCATACTCAATGGGCAAAAACTAAAACCATTTCCCTTAAGAACAAGAGCAAGACAGGGATGCCCACTCTCACCATTCCTGTTCTACATAGTACTGGAAGTATAAGTCATCGCAATTAGACAAGAAGAAGAAATAAAAGGCATCCAAATTGGAAAAGAAGAAGTAAAACTGTCCTTATTTGCAGATGACATTATATTGTACATAAAAAGCCCTAAAGACTCCATTAAAAAACTATTAGACTTAATAAATGAATTCAGCAATGTAGCAGGACACAAAATTAATGCTAAGACATCTATGGCATTTCTATAGTGAACTTACAGAAAGAGAGACTAAAAAAGCAATCCCATTTACCATCACACCAAAAAAATTAAGATACCTAGAAATAAACTCAACTAAAGAGGTAAAAGACCTCTGCTCAGAACACTACCCTATGAGTTTTGATTAGAGCATCTAATCCATTTAATTTTAAGATTATTGATATGTACTTATTTATTGCCATTTTAATTATTTATGTCTATGTTTCTCTATTTCTTCTCATTACAGCAATCCCTTTAGCATTTATTGCAGTGCTGGTTTGGTGGTGATAAACTCCTTTAGCTTCTTTTTTTCTAGGAAGCTCTTTATTTCACCATCTATTTTGAATGACAACCTTGCTCAATATAGCAATCCTAGTTTTATAACCTTAAATATATCATGCCATTGCCTTCTGACCTGTAGAGTTTCTGATGAGAAATCAGCTAATATCCTTATGGGAGCTCTCTTGTAGGTAACAAATAGCTTTTCTGTTGCTGCCTTTATGATTCTCTCTTTGGCTTTAGGTTTTTGTTTTGTTTTGTTTTGTTTTGTTTTTTAATTATGATGTGTCTAGGCATGGGCCTGTTTGGGTTCTTCTTGCTCGTGACTCTCTGTGCCTCCTGAACTTTTGTGACTTTTTTCTTCATCAGATTAAGAAAGTTTTCTGTCATAATTCCTTTAAACAAGTTCTCTACACCTTGCTCACTTTTTCTTCTTCTAGCACTCCTATGATGTAAACATTAAGTTTCATTTTGTCCCACAGGTCTGTTAAGCTCTCCTCCCTTACCTCCCTTAAGCTGTTTTTTATTTTATTTTTTTTTATTCTTTGCATGATTTTCTCTATCCTGTCTTCTAATTCAGTGGTTGCTAACTTTTCAAACCTCATGGAGACCAGTGGTCCACTGACCACCAGTTGGCAACCACTGTTCTAATTCACTGTCCCAATCCTTGGCTTCTACTAATCTGCTGTGTATTTTTTAATATGTTCTTTATTAGTGCTATATCATTTTTCACTTCCACTGGTCTTTTTCCATAGTTATTGCATCTTTTCTTGTGCTGTTTAACATCCTTGCCATCATTATTCTGAACTCTATATCTGAAATTTCTTATTTCCATTTCATTTAACTCTTCTGGAGAATTATCTTTTTCTTTCATTTAGAGATTGTTTTTTCGTGTCTCCATTTGGCTGCGTGTTTGGGTTTGTGTCTATGTATTAGGCAGATTTGCTGTGACTTTAAATCTCTAGTATAGGACAATGCCAGAAGCTATTTGTGACTGGCCTGGAGTACCCTGTTTGGAGCTATCAGCAATCCCTAGCTTGTGGCTCCTTCTGCTGTGGTGGGGTAGCTTTGGAAAGGATCAATGTGTAGTACCAAGGTCTGCTTTTTCTAGCCCCTGGTCCAGAATTAGATCAGGCAAAGACTCAAAGCCTCCAGAGATCTGCCTTTGCCTGAAGTTTGATTGTAATTCAGTCTTAATACATTTTGGACCAGTAGTTGTATTGTAACTTTACCGAGTGGCCAGATAAGTTTCTATTAAATAAATACAAAAACGTTTTTACATAAATGTTAAAAGCATGCTTTAAAATTAAATACCCATTGCGTTGTGAAGTTATTAATTACATCTTCTTAAAAGCTAATGTATTTTTAAAGTAAGATACTTTGTAAAACACTATGTATTATGAAGGGAGAATTCTCGTGATCTGTCTGTCCCCAGTGTGTTAATTAGCCTCAGATTATGGACCACAGGGTAGGGCAATTGCTCATGTCTGCATGCTGATTGTTATTCTTGATCTCTTAGTGGTCTTCAGAAACTCTTCAGGGTGGGACCAGGGATTTTCCAATATACGGGGCAACTGTCTTCCCCCACAGGCAAAATGTGGATGGATGATAAAGGTCTGTGGAAGAAAGATATCCTCTTCAGTATGAGGTAATGACTCAGTACAGGAAACCTGGATATCTGCCTTCTGAGCTCTAATCCCATAATTCCAAACCCTGGATCCTGCACACACAGCTCCAGTCTAGTCTGACTTCCCACTGCCAGAGCCCAAGGTTAGTAGCTGCACAGTAAATTTTGTCCATTGACCCTTTAAGAGGGTGTCTGCATTTCCAACCATCTTTCCCTGGTAGAGAGCAACCCTGCTGCTTTTCACACCAGATCTATGAATATCTTTCTCAGTTCTGGTGCTTTGGCTTGTGGGGCCCAGAGTTCTCAGGGGGCCCTCCTCACAGCTGAGATATCCTTCCAGAACTTCAGCTGCCGACTGTGGGATATTGGCCACCTCTCTCACACCTCCACACTTCTTACCGGTTTCTATGCAGTCTCCACTTTGTCCTCAGTTATCAGAGTTCTCTCCAGCTAGTCTTCAGTTAATTATTCAGGATAGTTTTTCTGTGTTTTTGTTGTAATTCTAGTTTGGTCTTGGGAGCATGTCAGTGTAGCTTCCACTTACTCCCCCACCATTTTTGAATCAAGAGTAAACTATATTAATCAGAGACTTTATTTATTCACCACTATATCTCCATCACCTTAAACTGTCACTGGCCTGAATTGTTTTTGAAAAATAACTGACCTATAAGGGAACTGCTTAGGACTTTTACTAGCACAACTGCTTTTAGTCTTGACAAGCCAGCGAGTAGATACCTGACCCTGGTCAAAGAAAGCTGTAGTAGCCCACAGTTTACTGTGGCTGGAATTTTAGCAAAATACAAAGAATTAACGTTAGAAAGAATCCTAGGATATTTTATAGCAGGTGCCTCCTTTTTATGGAGGGTGAAAGTGCTTCATTTACACATTCTAAGAAACAAAATTTAGCTTGTAATTTGAAGTATTTAACCCACATAAAGTCTTTTATGCAGGCTATAAAATTAATTTTATTACAGAAATTGCATTGCATTTAACAGTTGATGACCTTATCTTACTACAGTAATGCGTTTTTCATGGTAATGAAATGGAGCCAAGGAACAGACCTTGAACTGAAAAGTACCATATGTATTATGTGCAATCACTGCCTCCCAAAGAGCATAGAACCCGGTGTTTCTCAATTTAATACTGCATCTAGATGAACAGATTTAAACTCTTATTAAAGAGATACCATACATTGTCTTTTTACAACTTCACTGATTTTAACCATTGCACTGTCAAACTGGCTTTGGTAAATTATAACTGTTATTTTGGTCTTTTATGTAAACATTGACATCTAAGTTGAATCTATCTTGAAGTTGGAGTATTAACTATATTTTCACTACCAGATATTTATCTGTTTAATTCTGTCCATACCTAGATCCTACAATGTTCTATTTTCTGGCAGTGGAAAATAAACTACATTTTTACTTTAGTTAATGACTTAATTTTTTTTGTAGTACATGATAAATATAATATGGATGACAACTTAAATAATTAAGCCCAAGAATGGAGTGATTGTTTTAAATATTTTCCACTATTTATAGAAAAGCAAAACATGCCACTTTAAAATCTTATGTAAGTTTAATGATATGTTTAAAATTTTATAAGTTTTCAAAGTTAAGATTCTTTTTGAAAAACTAAATTAATTACTTTATATGTTTTGGGTAATATTTTCCTGAGTAATTATTTTAAAAATAGGTTCATTATGCTAATGACTGACTAGGAAAATCATATGTTTATGAAACACTAATATTTAGAGACTTTTACATGTAAGGAAAAAGTAGGTAAATATTAAAATAACATTACATTTTATATGTAATAATAAAATGTAGGATAGAAAAAGAAATAATCAAGAAAGTTGATTGGCATGGGAAAGAATACATTTAAATAGAAATTATTTTGAAGTTAAAGAAAAATACTAGTTACCAGTTTTTATTGATAATCATACTTGCTTCTCCCCCAAATAAAACAATGATCATAGTTCTTCCATTTCTGAGAATGAACCATCAATGAAGATTTACTATTAATAACCCTTTTTTCCACCTTCACTCTTCCTTCATAGACCATTATTTTAGTTTTTGAAATTAATACTGTAAAATATGTTTTTAATTGAGATTAGAAAAGTTTAGAAAACTAAACAATCTTCAGATGATAGTATCATTACAACCTATATTTTCATTATTGTTTCTGAGTTTGGTCATTTTCTTTTGTTAATGTGCCTGAGTTGATATTTTTAAACTGTCCCATTACATAAACCATAAAGTTATTTTATAAAAATATGAAATGGATGTATTTGAAGGATTTGAGGCATATTTTATGTTAAAGAATCCTACATTTGAGTCAGTGGTAAAATTATTGGTTTATTTAATAGCTTAACTGATGTAATACTGTATTAAGGGTTAAGAAAAAATATTTTGGACTGTGTAATTGCAATAGACAATATATTCTGAAATAACTTTGAGCTATTTTAGAGATAGTTAAAGATTTTATCTTTATATTTCATATTCAATTACAGCTCTAGTCATTCTATTTAAAGAATTGTATCATTTGAATGATTTTTCATTTAGAAATCATTATTTCATGATGTTCTACTATGATTAGAAATTTAGTTTGAGGAATTACATTCAATTAAATGAAACCATGAAGAGTTTACATAAAATATTAGTTGATCTAAATTCAGTTTTAAAGTAAGGTCTGGCTAAGATTGCTCACATTATAAAAAGTGGACTGACCATAAAATAAAATTTCTGCAAAACATCTCCAAAATTATCTTCACCAAAAACACTGTTCTCAGGAAAATGAGATAATGGGAATAGAATCAATATATGCCTGATATTGACTTCAGATATTTTGCATCAGGAATGCAGTATAGAATGAGGTCACATAGTTTGATCTTCATATAAGCATGATGTTTAAATAGTTTCTCTTTGGTGTAGAAACATGACACATTTTTATTTATCATGTTCATGGTGAGATAAAATCTAGTCAGAAGAAAGCATGTGATTTAGCCATCAGCTAGCAAGCAATTTAATGAGGACAGCTCTTCTCATTGGGGTTGGCATACCTTGGCCAGAATGTTGATAAATAGAGATCTTTTTATAAATAAACAAACAAATAAATAATAAATAGATACACAAACCAGCTTGTGCAAGGCATTTAGGTGGACAGGAGGACTGGGGGCTATATTATATTACATTAAAAACATCTCAGCCTTTATGGTAGAGCTTACTTTCCTAAGAATGTATCTTTTTTTTCTTGCAAAATATGCTACTTTCTGCCATAAGTGTTGGCTATCATATCCACCTTGTTTGTTAATCAAATTACCATAAAATTGCTCTGAGAAGTTGCTTACAGAGTTTTTGATCATATATGTCTAGTCTACTCACTGTCTATTCAGATGTCTCAGTTATAAGTGAAAGTGTTTTAAGAAGGGATATTACTTTGCATTTTCATTACTTTCACCTATTTGAGGGACAAGTTATCTGCTAAATTTCAGTTTTAAGCATCTAGAATAGATCTCAATATGCTGAGGATATGCAGGTAAGATATATATAACTCCCTATGCAAACAAAGTAGAGAAAACAGGTCATTTTTGTTTCTTTGGTGTTTTGGAGTGCTGGAGTTTCCATATTTTAAAGTATCCTTAGAGAATATTTCTAATCCCTTGCTTTTACCAATGTTACATATAATCAGCCTTAGCCAGGTTTGCTCAGCGGATAGAGCATCGACCCACGCACTGACGAGTGCTGGGTTCGACTCTGGCCAAGGGCATGTACCTTGGTTGCAGGCTCAATCCCCAGTGGGGTATGTGAAGGAGGCAGCAGATTCATGTTTCTCTCTCATTGATGTTTCTAACTCTATCCCTCTCTTCCTCTCTGTAAAAATCAATAAAATATATTAAAAATATTACATCTAATCATACTATTGTTCACCTATTAATATTATTTTAAAAATATTCTCTAATACTAGAGAGATTGGTTTGTTTATGAAAAAACTAGCAATTCAATAAGATTTATAGCTCCTCTTTAAAAATAAAGCCTTTTCAGCACTCTATGGCAGGAGAACAAATGCATTAGCAGTCCCTTTCAAAACACTTTAAGTAGAAATTAATAAGAATTATTAAAATATTGTTTTATACTTTTCATAAAATGAATATACTCATGCAGATGCATTCTCTAAAATGTACAAGCTATTTTCTTTCTTAAGCAGATATTATTCAGACTCTTACTCAATGGAAATTAACAATCTATATTTCCAAAAGTTAATGTAGATACTTAAATTTTACTCCAGCTATGCTTCTTAATAAATATGTGAATGGTCACATAACCAAACTTTTTATGCTGTTTATTCTTTAAATAGGGACAACTATGCCTCAACAAAGAGATTTGGAAACAGTAATATTTGATACTATGAGCTAAATTCTACCTCATAAAGTTTTGATGAATAAATTGTAGCAATAATAATAATTAATTAGTAATAATTATTATTGATAACTGTTTAGTATAGCCATATGCCTGATTATTTACCTTAGAATTGAATGAAAATAAAAATCCATCTACATTGCAGAAGCAGAAATGAATTGAATATTTTAGGTATGCTTCTTCTCAACTCATCCATACACAGAAATGTGTCATCAGGAAAGAACCCAAATCTGAGGCTGCTGGATCTTTAAGTTCTTCTTTTCACAGGTCTTATTCTCATCTATCCCAACTTTGCTGCACAGAATAGAAAATGGTACCATGGTGAGAACACATGCACACACATACACACACAGATATACCACCACACCCCCCACACACACATACCAAAAAACTAAAAGAAAATATAAAGAAAACCTCAAGAATAATAAAAACAAAACTCAAATGGAGAGAAATACCAATGCATATAAAGCACACTTTGTTTTTCTAATACAATTAGAATCGAGCCACCAATTTTGGGTTTGGAAAAGATAACCAAGCTAGTTTTTTCATCACAGGCTAATTAATGTGGTCAAAGAACACATATCAATTTTGTTAACTTATCTAACCTTGTGCCATATGCTCAAGTAAGTTAAAACTGGCCATACTCTAAAAGTATACTGATGTAAAAACTAAACAATTCCAATCCATTGTGTTACATACCATGACAAAGTAGGTGTAACAGATGGTATGACTATTGTCACAACTAAAAGTTACAAAAGTCTGACCAGAGAGGGTGAGTTAATGAAGGTCCTTGAATGTTACACAGATGTTTAATAAGCAGAAGAGTGGAAAGTGCCATTTAGATAAAAACAAAAAACAAAAAAAACAAAACAAAACAAACAAATCAGCTGTGGAAAGGCAGAAAAGGGCATAATGCAGTCAGAGAACAATGATAAATTTAGATGATGAGATCATAGGATGCATAGTAGGTGGGGAATGAGGAGCAAGAACAAGAGTGTGAACAGCCAAGGTAAAGAGGATGCATTCTGTGCTCCAGGTGACAAAGGTTCTTAAATAGAAGAATTACCTGAATGAATCTCATCCTTTAAAAAAAAAAAAAACAAAAAACAAAACTAACCCTTGTGTTACTGCGGAAGAGATTGTTTAGGAGGAAGTGACAAGTTAGTAGACATCAATCACAGTGAGAAGGAGTGACAAGACTTTTGTCCTTACATTTCTTCAGGTCTTTGTTCAAATATTGTCACTTTACATAGATAAACCTCATTCACTTTATTTAAATAACAGTCCCAGAAATAATTTATTCCCATTTTTACTTTTATTTTCTTTTTAAAAATATTGTTACATTTAGGGGGAGGGGGTCAAAATGGTGGCCAGCAGGACAGCAGTGAGGGAGAGAGTATGAGTGAGTGAAGGAGTGAAAGGGGAGTGTGTGGACATGGTGTGTGTGTGTGAGTGAGGGACAATTAGATCCTGCAGGAGTCTCAGGGGCTGGAAGACCAGAATCTACTAGATAGGGTACCCCTGCTACCTCTGCAAGCACTCCCAGGGTATCCAGCTTTGGCACAGAAACCACACCATCATAAAGGATACATCTTCTGTGACTAGAAGACCAGCCTTACCACCACCAAGACTGGCCTCAGACACCATTCCGGATCCTACAGCACTCTAGCCAAAGACCTGCTACCTCATCTGCAGACCCAAAGGCAATGGGATTCCAACCTCCCCAGCTGCAGGCTCCTGTTAGCCCCAGAGTGTGCTCCCCTCCCCTGAACCCACCACTTCAGCTACAGGCCCACACTACTCAGCACCTGGGCCCTTTGGTGAGTCTTGGAGTATAACCCTCTTGCCAATCCTGCTGCTTCAACCATAGGCCCTTGCAATTCGGTGCCTGGACCTTTTGGTGAGATTAAAATTTGGGAGAGAAAGAACCCCCAAAGAAAGAAAGAAAGGAATAGCCAGAAAAGAATTAAATGAAAGGCATACAATATTTTAGAAAAAGAATTCAGAGTATGGGTCATACAGTTGCTAAACTGGCTGGATGAGAAAATCAACTTATATAAGAGTCAAGAAGAAATGAAAAATGATATAGCTACAATAAAAAACAATGGAAGGTTTCAAAAGTAGACTAGAAGTGAAGGAACAAATCAGAGTTAGAATACAGGGTAGAAAACCACAATCTGAACAGCAATTGGAGAAAAAAAATATGAAAGCAGGAGGAGAGCCAAAGGGGGCTTTGGGACAATATTCATATAACAGGGGAGCCAGAAGGACAGGAAGAAGAGCAAGGATTAGAAAATCTATTTGAAGAAATAAACAGAAATCTTCCCTGATTTGGGGAAGAAATAAGTCACACAGTCACAGAAAGTTCAAAACACGATGAATCCAAAAAGACCCACACCAAGACATGTAGTCATTATAATGGCAAACATTAATGACAAAGAGAGAATCTTACAGTTTGCATGAGAAAGACAGAGAATTTCCAATAAGTGGTCCCTCATTAGATTGTTAAATGATTTCTCAACAGAAACACATCAGGCCAGAAGGGAACAGAATGAAATATACAAAGTGATGAAAAGCAAGAGACTGAATCCAAGAATACTCTATTCAACAAGGCTATCATTCAAAGTTGAAGGGGAAATCAGGAGCGTCACAGACAAAAAAAAAAAAAAAAAGGCTAAAGGAGTTGATCACTACCAACCTAGCAATTCAAGAATTGTTATAGGGACTATTGTAAAAAGAAGAACTAGAAAGGGAAGAAGGAACACAGGCACAAAAAATAAAAATGGCTGCAAACACATACCTATCAATAATAACCTAAACATAAATGGATTAAATGCTCTAATCAAAAGACATTGGTTAACTGAATGTATAAGAAAACATAAGAGACCCACCTCAGAATAAGACTGAAAGTAAAGGGACGGAAAAATATTTTTTAGGAAAATAGAAATATTCAAAGAAGAATTAACACCTCTACTCCTGAAACTATTCCAAAAATTCAAAAGGAAGGAACACTTCCAAACTCTTTCTAAAATGCCAGTTCAACACTTATTTCAAAACTAGATGCAACACTTATTTCAAAACTAGACACAACAAGGAAAGAGAACTGCAGGCCAATATTCCTGATGAACATAGACGCTAAATTCCTCAACAAAATTTTAGCAAACCAGATCCAGCAATACATTAAAAAGATCATACACCAAGTAGAATTTATTCCAGCAATGCAAGGCTGGTACAATAATTGCAAATTAATAAATGTGATACAGCACATTAAAAAAAAAAAAACGGGACGACAAAAATCACATGATCATATCAATTAATACAGAAAAAGCCTTTGACAAAATCCGACACCCTTTTTTGGTAAAAAAGATCAGCAAAGTGGGAACATACCTCAATATAGTAAAGATCATATATGACAAACCTACAGCCCACAATATATTAAATGGGGGAAAAATAAAACCATTTCCCCTTAAGAACAAGAACAAGACAGGGATGCCCTCTTTCACCACTCTTGTTCAAAATAGTTCTGGAAGTCCTGGCCATAATGATCAGACAAGAGGAAGAAATAAAAAGCATCTAAATTGGAGAGAAGGAAGTAAAAGTCTCATTAGTCGCAGATGAGATGATACTGTACATAGAAAACCCTAAAGACTCAACAAAAAATTACTATATTTAATAAATGAATTTGGGAATGTAGCAGGATACAAATTAAAACCCAGAAATCGATAACAATTTTATAGAGCAATAACAAATTCTCTGAAAGAGAAACCAAACAAATAATCCCATTTACCAATGCAACAAAAAATTAAATTGCTTAGGAATAAACTTAACCAAAGAAGTAAAACTGTATACTTAGGAAACTACTGGACATTGGAAAGAGATATAGAGGAATGGTATAGGAATGGTATACCAAGTTCATGGATTGGTAGAATTAACATCATTAAAATGCCCAAACTACCTAAAGTAATCTATAGATTCAATGCAATCCCTATTAATACTAATGACATATTCCACAGATCTAGAACAAACACTCCAAAAATTTATGTGGAACAAAAAAAAACACACAAAAAAAAACAACAACAAAAAAGGCCCTGATTAGCCAGATGAATAGCCAGAGCACTCTGGAGAAATAAGAAAAAAGTTGGAGGAATCACAATACCAGATATCAAATTATACTACAAAGCCACTGTAATCAAAACAGCTTGTTACTGGTATAATAAGGTGACCAGATGTCCTGCTTTTGGCGGGACAGTCCTGATTTTTAACAATTTGTCCGCGTCCCGCGGTGTTTTAAAAAAGGCCCGATTTTTGGAAAGAATGCACGACAAGCTAGGGAACGGTGGGAGAACAGGAAGGGAACATACGATTTTCAGCGGTCAAGCGGTCAATGGTGTCCCGCTTTACCAATGTTAAAATCTGGTCACCTTAGCTTATAGAGAGACCAGAAATTGACCCAAACCATTATGCTCAATTAATATTTGACAAAGGAGGCAAGAGCATACAGTTGTGTAAATACAGTCTCCTCAGTAAATGGCCTTGGGAAAACTAGATAGGTACACGCAAAAAAAAAAAAAAAAAAAAAAAAAAAAAAAAAAAAAAAAAAAAAAAAAAAAAAAAAAAAAAAAAAAAAAAAAAAAAAAAAAAAAAAAAAAAAAAAAAAAAAAAAAAAAAAAAAAAAAAAAAAAAA
>PVJC01009628.1:0-26864 GCA_004026665.1 Murina feae | reverse complement strand
AGGAAGGCCAGGGAGGGTTGGGGAGTGGGGGGAGTAAGAAATCAACCAAAGGACTTTTATGCACGCATATAAGCATAACCAATGGACACAAAACACTGGGGGGTAGGGGAGGCCAGGGCAAGGTCAAGGGGGAAAAAAAGAGATGTATGTACTACTACACTTTGTAATATTTTAAGCAATAAAACAAATTAAAAAAGAAAAGAAAATTGATAGCCCTAATTGGTTTGGCTCAGTGGATAGAGCGTCAGCCTATGGACCAAAAGGTCCCAGGTTCGATTCCGGTCAAGGGCATGTACCTTGGTTGCAGGCACAACCCCAGTGGGAGATGTGCAGGAGACAGCTGATCAATGTTTCTCTCTCATCGATGTTTCTAAGACTCTATCCCTCTCCCTTTCTCTCTGTAAAAAACCAATAAAATATTTTTTAAGAAAAGAATTCCACTATTTCCTATAATTGACATGTCTAATGTTATCAGAGCCTGCTTGCCCACAAAATATCAGACAATAGGGCTGCCTCTTAGTACTAAAAAACATCAACTAAAAAAAATGGATAAACAACTTAACTGTAAGTCATGAAACCATAAAAATCTTAGAAAAAAACTAAGAGATGCCTGCAGCAAAATCTCAGGCATCTCTTACAGCAATGTGTTTAAGGATCCATCTAGGTCTAAGGAAACTAAACAGAAATAAACAAAGACAAATGGAAAACTGAAAAGTCATCAGTAAAATGCTTCAATGGCACAAAAGAAAGTCTTTTCTGCATTGAATTGTGACTGGAGATGAAAAGTGGATTTATTTTGAGGATCCCAAATGCACAAAATCATAGGTTGATCCCAGGTCAACCATTAGCATCAACTGCAAGGCCAAATAGCTTCAGAAAGAAGACAAGGCTCTGCCTTTGGAGGGATCAGGAAGGTGTGGTGTATTATGAGCTTCTAAAACCCGGTGAAACCATTAATACTGATCAATTTGAACCACACTTTAGTTGTGAAACGACCAGAATGTGCCAGAAAGTACAGCAAAGTAATTTTTCTTCATGGTGATGCACCATTACACACTTCAAAACCAGTTAAAGACACGTTAAAAGATCTTGCCTGGGAAGTATTAACCCACCCACTGTATTCACCAGACCTTGCTCTTTCAGATTACCACTTGTTCTGATCGATGGCACACACACTTTCTGAGCAGCACTTCAAAATGTATGAAGAAGTGGAAAATTGGGACTCTAGGTTTGCCTCAAAACAATAAAAGTTCTGTTGGGACAGTATCCACAAATGATCTGAAAGATCGGGAATGTATAGCTAGCCGTAGACATTACTGTCAATAAAGCACTTTTGATATTTCTCTTGAAATTATAGTATTTTCTTTGATTACAAAATCTGCCTTATTAACCATTACAACTGGTAATTTCAGAGACATAGTATCATGAAACAGACTAATGACTCTCAGAAGGAAGGCAGGGGAGGATGTTGGGTGGGAAGAAATCAACCAAAGAACTTGTATGCACATATACATAACCCATGGACACATACAATAGGGTGGTGAAAACCTATTGTGGGGGTTGGGGACAGGCTAGAAGATGTCAATGGATGACAAAAAGGGGATGCATGTAATACTTTCAACAATAAAGATTAAAAATAAATAAACAAACAAATAAATAAAATATTTTAAATCCTCAAAAATAAACCTATCCCAAAGAGATGTATGTAATTGGCAAATTAACTTATTCTAGAAAGATATTATATTATACTAGAGGCCTAGTACACAGCATTCCTGCACTGAAGTGGAGGTTCCTCAGCCCCACCTGCTCCCTCTCACAGTCCAGGACCCCTCAGGGGATATCTGCCTGCCAGCTTAGGCTCAATATCGCTGGAGATCAGGCCTAAGCTGACAGTCAGACATCCCTCTTATAGGGCTCTCGAAGTCTGGGACCACTCGCTCCTTACTTCCTGCCTACAGCGGAGGTGGGAGAGGCTCCTGCCACCACAGCTGCACTAGCCAGCCATAAGCCCAGCTTCTGGCTAAGCAGTGCTCCCCCTATGGGACTGCTCTGATCACCAGGAGGCAGATCCTGCATTGAGTATCTGCCCCCTGGTGGTCAGTGAGCACCACAGCGACCTGGTGTTCTGCTGTTTGGTCAATTTGCATATTAGGGTTTTATTATGTAGTATTTTTAAAGTTACCTGCATCAAAAAGTTGATAACATATGTGAGAATTTTCAACATAACTCAGTTTAGAGACAAATGTATTTGGGTATATTTATTTATTTATTTTGGTTTGGTTTATTGACTTGTTTTAGATTTTTGTTTGAATTTCCACAGTTTACTGACAATAATTGTAAAAATATTACCATTTGACACTTATTGAACATTGGCAATAAATTAGGCTTTGTGCTAAGTGTTTTATAAATATTGTATCATTTAATCCTTATAATGATCTGGCTAGATAGGTATTTTTATTATCCTCATTTTATAGGAAACAAAACTGAGACATTCATTTACATGACAATTCAACTATGTTTCATGCTTATTATAGAGATTGATTCATTAGCATTCAGCATGAGCAAAACAGATGAACATCCGTGCCTTTGTGATACTTGCAGTGTTGTGAGAAAATCATTAGAATAAAATAATTGTGGCCAGAAAGTTAATAAAATTCCTTTTTTTTTTTCTTTCTACACAGGAATCTGATCTTTGGCTA
Source organism: Murina feae (assembly GCA_004026665.1). Lineage (NCBI taxonomy): Eukaryota > Metazoa > Chordata > Mammalia > Chiroptera > Vespertilionidae > Murina > Murina feae. Next base: position 24,165 of record PVJC01009628.1, on the reverse strand, counting down.
GCGCTCTAGTTCTGTCTCCCAGAAACCTCATAGCATAGATAGTCCACTCTATAATTCAAAAGCATTACTTATGATAAAAAAATAACCTCAACATGGACAATTGTGTCTGAACTGGTAGAAAATATGAAAAAGCTATAAACTTAGGGAGATGCCATACTTTGAACTTTCCAGAGCATAAAGACTTGTAAAGAGGCATGTAATTTGTGTGAATCCCATATTCTGTTGCTACAGAGTTGTTAAAAGAAATACTGGTTTCAGCATATAAGGCTATACATCTAGGAAGGCTCTGTACCTCATTTTCTTACACCTGAAAGGCCCCTGGACAGCTGTTGGGACTATTTTAGAAACTGCTGCAATGACTCCTGTTGAGAAGAGCTGCTGATGCTGTCTTGCTGGCCAGCTATGGGTCTTCAATACAAAGAATCTAACTTTTTCTAAAATACCTGAAAAAGGTAGGGAGTGATCAAATGCAGAACATAGGGCATGGTGAATATGAAGTCCAGGGACTGTGAGCACATGAGTGCTGGAACTCTGTTTTTAAAATAGTAATGCAATTGCTTTGCATTATTTTTAAGTGAAATCTTATATTCTAGTAATCACTAATGTAATATTAAAGTCATTTTGCAAGCCAACTAATATTGATCCATATATATTTAAAGATATATGCTGCACTCAAGATAGGTGTCTTTTGAAGACTGGTAAGATTATTAGTCTTTCTGGTAAAACAGAAGTCACATAAATATAAGCAAATAACAATCCTATCATGACTAATTTACAATTTTTACAGTTATACTCCGTGATTGATATGTGTATGCAAGAAGTTATCATTTAAGAAATATGATGTAGATGGAGCAAGGCATACTTTTAATTTGAGAATTATTGGATTTTAACAAAGTAAACCTATGGTCTAAGAGGTAATGACTAGAAATGACTGCTTTAAATGCCATGGCAGTGGGTTCATTATTTTTTATGCATTAAATAATGATTTTAATAAAAGTTTAGAGTTCTTGTTCTGAAAGCTATTACCTTTCAGCTATTGCATATACCTCTTTGTCTAGAGGGCAAAGTGAACACCTCTCACATTTTTCTTTGGCACAATATGAAAGCATTAATTTCCTCCTGCCGCTTTGATGGAATGCAATGCTCTGGGGCAAGTCAATGCAAAATGGCATTTTCACTTGTAATCAATATAGCTGGCTGGCAGTGGGCATCTATTTTTTATTCCATCATCCAGTAAAGTAAAATGATATGTGGATTTTCTTCAAAAGAGGTGCTTTAAAGAAAAACAGATGAAAATAGTGATTTTAGCAAGTCACTAGGAAGTTGGTTGTGACTGCAGCTCCTTGGCTGCAGAGACAGATGTAGCCTGGCTTTTTCTCCCTTCTATACCTCTCAACGAGATAATATGAAAATCTGTAACTTTACATAAGGAGTTGGTTCGAAATCTTAAATCACAGAATTAGTTTTCAAGAACAATATAGTTAGTCCTGTAGTGTCTCTGTGGACTCCTTGACTTTTGAACACCCATCTTATGTTCTAAGTGAAGAGCGTAGATCTGCATTCTGTGCTGAAAGAATGTAATTACCAAATTGCTGCAGGTCCATTTTTTCCTAATTCACATATTTCCTACTTGAAAGATTTTCTAAATTATGAATAAGCTAAATTATAGAGAATGTCTCAAATTGAAGTCAGCTGATTTTGACTGAAAAGCAGTGGATATTTGATATTGAATTTAAAACGTTAAAATGCTTGGAGAAAATGACTAACAAATTATATATATATATATATATATATATATATATATATATATATATATATATTAATGAACTCAATATTATAGGATTCTGTGCATTTCATACTAATACCAAAAAGTAATAATATTTAATTGTTTTTCTATAAATAGGATTTTGCATTTAAATGATTCCCCAGATATAATAGGGAAGGAAGGAAGAAAGGAAGGAAGGAAGGAAGGAAGGAAGGAAGGAAGGAAGGAAGGAAGGAAGGAAGGAAAGGGACGGGGCTCAGAGATAGCTGATTTTAACTGCAGAAATTTCTTAACTTCTATATAGCCTTTGGTCATGTTGATATGGATTCTCACTGATACATTGGCCAAACTTTCAGCAATCTTGTCAGGGTGAGTAACAAAGAGGATTAAAGATGATGGCTCTAATGTTGTTTTCTAAGTATCCAGATCATGTGGGCTCACAAACAGCGTTGGGTTCATGGGTTCATGAATGTCTTTTAACCACTGGGAAGAATATTGTGAAGATGAACTGGAACAGATTTCTGTAATTATCATTCGGTTGCTTGAAACCCATGAATCTCTGGGCAATGTTTTCAGATTGATTTGTTTTAGTCTAGGATCTGACTGGTGATATTGTATGTCTTGATTGATTTAGAATACAATTTTGAAAGAGAAACATCATGATTGATTTCTAATTTAATGGAATAACCACATTTTAATATATCATCTTTTGTATTTGTATCTTACAAATAATACATAAATACATTATGCCGAGTCAGCCAGTAAATGTCTATATGGAAAGAAAGTGAAACCTAATGTGTATCTGCAACCTCCCAATGCTCTGGCATTAAACATTTTTTTCAATATTTTATTTACCTTTTTAGTTCTAATTCTATGCATTTATAAATTTTAGTTGCACACATAGCTACTGTTGCTGACTGAAAAAAATAGTATCATATTGCATGCTATATTAATTTTTCATTGCTGCTTAACAGATTACCTCAAAAGTAATGGCTTAGAATACATTTGTTAGCTCACAGTTACCTAGATCTGCGACCTGGCATGGCTCCGCTGGGTTCTCTCTTTTGGGTCTCACAAGGATGGAATTAAGATGTTGGCCAGGCTTACTTCTTACATGGAGGCTTGGAGGATTAATCTGCCTCTAAGCTCTACTTAGGTGGTTAGCAGAATCTAGTTCCTTGCAGCTGCAGATTTGAGATCTTAGTGACCAAGGGCTGACCGCAGCTACTGAAAGCCACCCACATCTTTTCACATGCCCCCCCCGCCCCCAACTACACAGCAGCAGTGGTCTGTCAAGTTCTCCTGCTCTGACCTCCCTTCTGCCACAGCAAGGAGAAAGCTCTACTTTTAGAGGCATATGTGATTACATTGGACACACCTGGGTAATACAGAATAATCATTCTACTTGAAGGGCACCTTCAAGTGGCACTAGTTACATCTGCAAGATCTCTTGCCATGTAAGGACACATGTTTATGGTTGTAACACCAGTGGGAGGTGATCATGGAGGTCAAAACTCTGCCTCCAGCCCGGCTGCATGGTTCAGTGGTTGAGTGTCTACCTATGAAACAGGAGGTCAGGGTTTGATTACCGGTGGGGGCACATGCCCGGGTTGTGGGCTCATCCCCAGTGTGGGGTGTGCGGGAGGCAACCGATCCATGATTCTCTCTCACCATTGTTGTTTCTATCTTTTGCTTCGTTTCTCTCTGAAACCACAAAATGTTAAAAACAAACAAACAAACAAACAAGCAAAAACCTCGGCCTCCACTATTCAGTTAGTGTTCAAATTGCTTTAAAAAATAAGACAGCAACATGTCTTTGAAACATTTTTGTGGATGTAAAACTTTTGTATTTTTTTTAGTTTTTTTCTTTGTTTTTATGACATTATTACATTTCTTCATGGCATGAATACAATATTGAGACATTTCTCTACTTGTGAAATTTCAGCTGGGAAATATTTAGTTATTATATATGATATGAGATAATGTAGGTTAATATGATAAAAAATAAAAATAAAAATATTTCTAGCTCCCAGTCCCAGCACTTCAGGAACTGCAGAAATGCCCAAGTCCGAGAACCACACCATGCACAACCAGCCCCCAAAACAGCACAGACACAGTATCATGACACCATGATCACAAAGATACGAGTCTCCTAAAGGGACATAGTCTTCAAATTCCTGAGAAACATGTCCTTTGCCAAGAAGCACAGCAACGCCGAGCTGTGGGTGCGTGTGCTGGGGCTATCAGGGCCTCCTACAGCCCCAGCAGGTCACGTCCAAGGTCCCAAAGGGGGGCAACTGCAGGCTCAGTGGACTCGCCCGCATCGCTCACTCCTGGCGCGGGCAACGTGCTCATGCCACATGCCACGCGTTTCAGGCTCTTCCAGCCAAAGTCCAAAGCCACGGCCACGGCCACGGCTCCATCCAGGGCCCAGGCTGCGGCTGCGGCTTACGCTCAGGCTCTCTCTCAGACTCAGGCTCCCACGGAGGCTCCAGAGTACAGGCCTCTGTCTGCCGCTGTGAGGATGGAAGAACATGGCTGCTGTGTGCATGGAGCTGGCGTCCTTCTGTGCTATTTGTTCAAATAAACTTGAGGCAGGAGTTGTAAAAAATATAAATAAAAAACTTCTGAAGTTGCCTTAGTGAATTAGTGGCTTCCCTACTCAGTATGTAAATTGAGTAAGCTTTTATTAATTTGAATATTATTTTTGTTATTTGTTTATGGTGAAAATATATCTATTTCACAGGATAGTTAGGGAGATTAAGTAAAATAATACAGGTAAAATGATTTTTCTGGCACAACATATGCCCTGAAGCAATGTGAGTCATTACTATTCCTAGAAGTGGCATTTGGATCAAAAACAAATGGACTTTTAACTGAGACAGATAAGACCTAAATTGCCTTATGCCCAATTTGTACACCCCAGCAAAGAGGACATCACTTTCTGATTCGTCCTGACCCTCTAATAGTAGGCCGGGTGCCCCTCGTTTAACAGGTATTTACTAGGTGCCTGTGGTACACCACCAACCACTAAACATCGTGGGGTGCAAAGGTGAGCCAAACAAGCATGCTTCTTGCTCATTCAATTTACAATTTAGAAATTTGTAAGTTAACAAATTTTAATTATAAATTGTAGTTAGTGCTATTTATGAAGGGACTCAAGGAAAACATGCAGGGAGCCAAAACTTATCCAGAGTCAAACCTATTTTATGGTTGAGAGAAAATTAACTTGAGCTGGGGTGGAGGAAAGGGCAATAAGATTACTTCTTAAAGAAGTAAAATTATCAACATCTACTATTAAATTGGATATAGCTGTAATAACAGAACAATCATAGATGTGAAAGGGATTTAGCAAGGCAACAGCTAGGTTTTCATTTTGCAAAACCATAGATAGTAGTGCAATGATTAAAGCAAGGGGGAAAATGGAACAAGTTAAAATAGGGAGTTGAAGATCATGATTTTGGACATGAGTACATTGAATTTGAGGAGAATTTGCAACAACTAAGGGAAGATATCAAACATACAGAACTCAGAAGAGGTCTGGGCTGAAGATAGATATTTTGAAATTGTGGTTCTGAATTAGTAATTCAAGACATGGGAATGGAAGGTGTTATATAGTTTTTAAAAGACTAAAACTGAGCCATTTAATATAGGAATAACTAATTGGTTATATTGCCCTAGTCAGTTTGCTCAGTGGATAGAGCATTGGCCTGCAGACTGAAGGGTCCCAAGTTTGAATTTTGTCAAGGGCATGTACCTCGGTTGCAGGCTTGATCTCTGTTCCTGGGGTGAGTGCAGGAGGCAATCAATCCATATTTCTCACATTGATGATTCTCTGTCTCTCTCCCTCCCTTCCACTCTGTCTAAAAAGCTCAATGGAAAAATATCCTCAGGTAAGGATTAACAAAAATAATAACAATTGCTTATATTGATTGCATGTTGAAATGATAATATTTTGGATATACTGGGTTATTAAAATTGATCTCAATTGTTTATTTTTACATTTCTGGTGAAGCTACTGAACATTTAAAATTACACATGTGCCATTTGTAACTCACTGTATACTTCTACTGGATAGTGATGGTGTAGTGAGGGGGGAAAAAGTGCCTACACTTGACTTTTGAGAAAATCAAATATTTAATGTCTTAGAGTATGCCTAGCTGCAAAATATATTGTGAAAGAATGATTGGAGAAGTAAGAGAAAAATAATACTTAAAAGCAAAAAGTATGTTTTAAGAGACAGTGTTCTTTATTAAATGTTGCTCATAGGTCATAAAAGATAGATGTAGATTGATAGTGTGCATTAGATTTAGTTACTTGGAATTTTTAAGACAGTAGTGACATTTATTTTGTAGGAGAAGCATAAGTTAAAACTGTCTGAATGTTTATGAATGAAAATGTAAAAATTTGGAGATGAGGGGACAGATAAATCTTAAAAATTAGGTTATAAAGGGAACATGGAATAAAGAGGCATGTTTTAATAGAGAGAAATTTGGACATATTTAAAAGCCAAGAGAGTCATTCAGAAAATAAGGGAAAAATTCAGGTACAGGAGAAAGTAAAAATAATAGATAATATATAGATTCTGTGAAGTAGAGTAAGAGGGACCTCCTATCTGAACACTCATCACATTTTAAATAACTGTGTGTTTATTTGTCTATATTATTAAACTCTAGTTCCAAGAAAATAGAAACCATTTCTTCTTTCATGTCTAATTTTCAATATCTACTATGAAGTGTTTAATATCTAATACAGCTTCAAAAATTTAGTACTTAAAGAAAACATGGATGTTGAATATTTGAATATATGCAAGGTTGCTATACAGATTATGACCACAATCAACAGTTCTTAAATGTGAAATGTTTGTTAATGAGAACACATTGATTGTGTTTTCAGATGTACATACTATACTGTATGCTCTGTGGATGCCCAGAACCAAGGGAAGCTAAGAAGCTTTATGGAAATATATTAACACTAGGGCAGAACCTGTCATAGGGTTAATGATAAAGAAATGAACAATGTTTGAGTTACCTTCCCTCCATACTCCTTCAAGTCTAGGCAGTTGATATTACTGGGTCAGATGCCGGTTCCATTTTTAATTTTTTGAGGAAACACCATACTATTTTCCACAGTAGCTGCACCAGTCTGCATTTTCACTAGCAGTGCAGGAGGGTTCCTCTTTCCCCACATCCTCTCCAGCACTTGTCATTTGTTAATTTGTTGATGATAGCCATTCTGACAGGTGTGAGATGGTACCTCATCATTGTTTTGATTTGCATCTCAGATGATTAGTGACCTTGAGCATGTTTTCATATGTCTCTTGGCTTTCTGTATGTCCTCTTTTGAAAAGTGTCTATTTAGGTCCTTTGCACATTTTTTGATTGGATTGTTACTTTTGTTAAGTTGTATGAGTTCCTTATAAATTTTGGAGATTACACCCTTATTGAATATAACATTGGCAAATATGTTCTCCCATGCAAATATGTTCTTTCAAAGGTATAATGGAAAGAAGGGTGGATAGAAGGAACATTGCTTTGAGACCTGGTCTTAAATACTCACCTTAAACTATGCAACTGTAGCTTTTCAACAAGTTAAACACCCAGTAGTTTCAATGTCCTCATCTATAAAGTAAATTGATTGAATTAATTGTCAATAGAATCATTTGGAGACATAAAATAATGATATTCTTGAATAATATTGGAATATTCCAATTAAAAGGTTCTCTAAGTTTTTTAAATCATCTTACCAAGTAGGCTACTAGATAGCAAACAATGAAAAAGTAAGTGAAGATGGACACTATCACACATTCTCAGTGAAATCATTATGAGAGAAATCTCTTTAAATTTTCTTTTAAAATATAAAGGATAGTGAATGACTCATTAGATGCTAATTGTACATGTATACTTATTAGGAGACTTATTAGGAAGCATTTTGATTTAATAAGAAATGACACTTGAATCTTACCCATAATTAGCTTATTACATTTGGCTGCTGTTTGAATAATTCTCGTTCGAATGGGAATGATTTAAAGAGATTAACCTTTTTTAAGGACCCAGTAAGTGCTCATACATTACTTTAGAATACCTTTCAAACTTAGTGAAACAATGATGACCCTAACTCTAAGGGATATGTTGATATGTTTGTTAGGTTAAAGGGAAAAGCAAGAGATCTAGCTGCTAGGTAGATGACAAACTCTCAATATCAGCTGTTAAAAGGTTACACAGTTAACAGCTGGTGCCAATTTAAATGAGGAAATTTCATGGTGCTGAACAAAGGAAAATCCATTTTTCAGTGTGCAAAAAAAACACTACTCTCTTTTTTGCCAGCTTTTGCTGGGTATAAACCATCCTCTCACTCCACACTGACAGAGAACTTCCAAAAGCAGAGAAAACAGAGTCAAGCTAGAGTACTGAGCTTAGATAAATAAACTGCAGCCCTGGCTCATGTGGCTCAGTTGGTTGTGCGTTGTCCTGTGCACTGAAAGGTTGCCAGTTGCATTCCCAGTCAGGGCACATACCCAGGTTGCTGACTTGAGTGCAGGAGGCAGCTGGTTGACATTTTGCTCTCACAGCGATGTTTCTCTCTCTCTCCCTCTGTCTCTAAAAATTAATTTTTTAAAAAGAAACTACACCAATGTATTCAAGAATAATTTAACAAATCTTTGTGGATCTACTACTTAGTTTAAGAAATGGAAAATTAGCCCTAGCCAGTTTGTCTTAGTCAATAGAACATCAGCCTGCAGACCCAAGGGTCCTGGGTTTGATTCCGGTCAAGGGCATGCACCTTGGTTGCAGTCTCCTCCCTGGCCTGGGCCCTAGTCTGGGCATGTGCAGGAGGCAACCAATCAATATGTTTCTTTCACATTGATGTTTCTCTCTGTCTCTTCCTCTCTCTTCACTTTCTTTAAAAATCAATGGAAAAATAACCTTGGGTGAGGATTAAAAAAATTAACATTATAAAGAGAATTAATCTGTACTAATAAAAAGATAATATGCTAATTAGACCATACATCTTCTGGATGATCTTCAGGACATCATTCCGGACAAAGCCATGATGGCAGAGCCGAGGGAAAGGGGGTTAGGGGTGATTAGACCAGCAGGGGAGAGCAGTTAGGGGGATCAGGCTGGCAGGCAGGTGCATGGTTAGGAGCCAGAGGTCCCAGATTGTGAGAGGGATGGCCAACTGCCAATTTAGGCATCCCAGATTGGAGAGGGTGAAGGCTGAGCTAAGGGACCCCCCCTCCTGTGCATGAATTTCATGCATGGGTCTCTAGTGTCTTTATAATGCCGGAGGTTAGAGTATATTATTCCTTTACCTTTATATTTCTACTACACAGTTATGAATTCCTAAAGAAAATATTTGTATTTTTTCATTGTTAGAATTTGATGGAGCTTAACAAATAGCAACTATTTTTGCTTAGATTCAGAACCACTTGAGAAATAGATTAAGTCAGGTAGCTAGAGATTGATTGTTTGCCTAAAGAGTACAGGCTTAGTTGTACACCAACAGTGAACTTCTGAATTCCAAAATCCAATATAGAGTAACCTGTTCATTAGAAGGCAGGACACCTGTAAACCTTCTCCTGTGAAGGTGAATGATACTGCCCACAGGAGCAGACCAAAATGCATCTACCAGTATATCTTTGTGTTCAGCTAAGACAGAAGAACATAGTGCAGAGTACTTTCAGAAGCCAAGGAAATAAATGGAGTTCAACAGTGAATTCCTCTGTCTACATTTAAGGGGGGTTATCACCACCTACTTCCAGTAAGCTGGAACAAAAGATGGATCTCACAGCCTCACTGGAAAATAATTTTAGTTATTGCATATGTTTATAGTATAATACATTTCTAGTAGAGGTTTACTTGAGGTTATAGACTTAATCATTATTCTGGCCCATATTCAGAAAATCCTAAATTAAAATATTTCTTGAGATGGTATTATATTACAGGATTAGTGAACTGAGGGGATCATGTTTGACTTGTAGGGACAAGATTCATAAATCTGAGTTGGACATGGCAAATATGTAGAACTGCTAACAAAATTTTGTCCTCATGTTTTATTTTTGTTTTACCATGCTATATGGTCCAGTTGTATAACTCACAATAAAGTATGTATATATATATGTGTGTGTGTGTGTATATATATATATATGTGTGTGTGTGTATGTGTGTATATATGTGTGTGTGTGTGTGTATATGCATACACACACACACACATATATATGTGTGTGTGTGTGTGTTGCAACAAAAGCAATTACACAAACCAAAAAAACAAAATAAATTTAATCTGTTTGAAAGTTTATATTCGTATATTAATTCAGAATAACAATATCTGTATTCATAAAGATTGTGCAGTAATTCAAAAAATATATACACATATAGGTATATGTCCTAATTTACCACTACATACATATTTGAATATTTGCTTATTTTCCAAGTTTCCAGACCCCTCCCAGCTTAACTGTGCTGCTGAAGTATAATTTGAGTCATGGCTTATTTACTGCCATGTAGATCAAGTAAATAGACTCTCTTCCATGGCCTCAGGTAAAACCTTAAAATTGATAAACAATTTCAAATCATAATTTGAATGAGAAAGTACAAGGTGATCCCAAGGAATCTTTAAAATTTGAGGAAAATATAACAGCATTCACATATTGGAAACAGGATGCTAGGATAATAACAGAATTGTGAACTATCTGTGAGGATTTCTGACTTACCTGTAGTGGGAGGATAAAGGGAAATTCCCTTGTTGTTTGAGGAATGGGGAAAATACTAAAATGTGTGCTATGTACCAGATATGTTTCATCCTTTATTTGCAACCACAGGGGGATTTCCGATGCTACCTGATGGCTATTCTTGGATATGGTATCTGAGAATTATCTAGCTAGTTATCCTTTCTGTGTGGGTGCAAATATACCTTGCTATGTATTTATCATTATAAGAAAAAAATAGGTAACAATTAACCCAAAAATATATACACATATAGGTATATGTCCTAATCAGTCAATGGAAAAAGTACTACATTATATCTGTATAAAGAGGCCCAGTGCATGAAATTTGTGCACTCAGGGGGGTGGGGGTCCCTCAGCCTGATTTGCCCTCTTGCTATTCAGGATCCCTTGAAGGATGTCCAACAGATGGCTTAGGCCCATTCCTAAGCCAGCAGTCGGACATCCTTAGCGCTGCTGTGGGAGAGGCTTCTGCCACCACCGCTGTGCTTGCCAGCCATAAGCCCGGCTTCTGGCTGAGCAGCACTCACCCTGTGGGAGTGCACTGACCACCAAGTGACAGCTCCTGCATTGAGCTTCTACCCCATGGAGGTCAGTATGCATCATAGTGACTGGTTATTCTGCTGCCCCATTGATTTGCATATTATGCTTTCATAATATAGGATATATACATTCTCTCATTTGAAGTTCACAATAAAATGAGATGTTGCCTTCATTTTACAGAGGAGGCAATGACAGGGAGTTTTTCCTGTTAAGGTAGGTCCTAATATTACCCTCTTCATAGAAATGAATAAGCTGAGGCACAGAGATTTAAGTGATTTACTGAAGGTTATACAACTGGAAAGTGAGTTATGAACCCACGTGGTCTGACTTTGGAACCAGTGTGCAAAACCACTACACTGTAAAATAAAAACAAGGGAAGGCAATTCCTCATTCAGCTCAAAACACATTTACCATTTTATTTAAGATATACTCTCAAAAAAATGCTAAAAGCAGTAAACCTTGTGACTTTTCTCCTAGGCTTCATTTTATTTAACTATACTGAAGCATTTGATGCTTTTGAATAGGTATCCTCTTGTTTTTAAAATACTAGTATATTTTTATTGATTTCAGAGAGAAAGAGAGCGATATAGAATCATCAATGATAAGAGAGCATCACTGATCTCCTGCCTCCTGAAGGCCCCCACTGGGGATTGAGCCCACAACTGGCATGGGCCCTTGACCGGAATCAAACTCAGGTCAGCAGGTTTGCACTCTATCCACTGAGACAAACCAGCTACGGCTAGATATTCATCTTAAAACTTCTTGTCTTTGACATCTATGTGAAGAAAATAATCTTATATTTGCATAGTGTTTTAGAGATACTTTTATATCTTGTTTTATTTTATGTATATAGAGCTTGAGATGAAAGAATTCAAGATTTTAAAGTTAATATTGTATACTTATATTGAACTATCTTGTTAATTATGACTGGATTTTACTGAGATTGGAGTTTAGAGTAATTGTTGCCATCTATTATGAGAAAATTATTATGTATTTGTAATACTCTAAAATATTTGAGTTACTACCACAAAACCAGAACATAATACATTTAGGGATATGGTATCTGTATTACATTAGAAAGGAAAGCGTAATTTATTCATTAAATTCTCTATGTACATATGTAATATTGGCAATGTATAATTTATTTTTCAGTCATCCTGATAACTTTATAATAGCCTACTGCCATCTGCTGGGTTCTGTTTAGAACTATCATGCTAGGCACCAAATTAGGACTAAATTATGGGTTAAAAATCTGTTAGCTTGAAATTGAGATTTCAGTGACTTTTGACTGCTCTCCTTATATTATAGACTCTTAAGTCATTTAATGAAAAACTGGCCTCGCTGTTTTAATTCAGTATAATTTATCATTTCATCTCATAGAAAAATTGAATTTCAAATCTCACTGATGGATTGCATTGAACATTATCACTATGTTTCTTGTATTCATATCAACATTTTTTGTTTTATTTAGACCTTAGATTCTATTCTATAAAGTTTTTTGTCAAGATTTTCTTATTCTTCTGTATTTTGTATTCTTATCCTCCTGTATTTTGAATTATTTAAAGTGGTAGGTAAAGTCTTAAAAGAGCCCAAATTTCCAACAAGTCTTCAAGGCCAAGGAAGTAATAATAATAACATAATATTTCCTTATTTATAAATAAATTATAAATAACTTTTGTTTAAAACACAAATCATTCATTAGATACAAATATCTATGTTTCCAATCAAAGTCTGTTAATAGAATTTAACTAATTTTAAGATTGGAATTTTGTGTTTATTTATATTTTGTAAGTTTTATTTTATTTTTAAAATAGAAGTAAAAGTCAGACCAGGTTATATATATATGCACTTTGTTAATTGATTTCAGTTATATTAGATAATATAGTAGTAATTGTTACTACTTATATGTGTTATGATTTTCAAATCACTTCTTAGTACATTATTTCATAAATAGTAACATGGAAAAAATATTCTCCAAAATCATTAATAATGCTGACACTGATTTTCAAATAACTAGAAATAGTGAAATTATTGACAGAGGGTTATATTACTACTCATAGTCAAACTCATATGCATAACAGAGCCCACATTATAATAAAATCCAATACAGCATTTTTCTGATGAAAATGCTTTTCTTTTTTATAGCTATATTAGAATGCTTCTCTCAAGTTGCAGAAAAAACCATGAACAAATTTAGGAGCAATAATGGACTAAAAATAAAAAAAATTAAAATTAGAGAAGAATGAGATGAAGATTTGGAAGGATAAGAAAATGCTATATTTCAGGTACTCATGATTTGTGTGATAAAATACGCATAGCAGCTTGGACCGTGTGCTCAGTGGTTAAGCACTGACCCATGTATGAGGAGGTCGTGGCTCCACTCAGTCAGGGCACGTGCCTGGGTTGGGGACCTGATCCCCAATAGGGATCATCTACGAGGCAGCTGATGGATGATTCTCATCATTGATGTTTCTATCTCTCTCCCTTTCACATTCTCTCCCTGAAATCAACAAAAACATACAAAAAGTGCTTTCTTTAAAATTTATACATAGCAAAGTATTATCACCCTGAAGAACTTATTTTGCAGAAGCCTTTATATCATCACTCATGCCTCCATTTAGTTACTTACCAAGAATGTGAATCCTACTTTCTATACTTTCCATTTCTCCTTGCTATTGACTTTATCTGGCTCTTTTCTCATATTACTATTGATAGTGCAACAGCATTTAATTGCTCCCTAGTCTCCTAGCCTTCTATATTTCCAGTCCTTTTTTCTCACCACCCAAAGCTGAACTTGAAGTAAGAGGGGAAAGTTAGGATTGCAAGCTTGCCATTTGTCAAATAATTCTTAGTCCTTTATTCATTTTTTTCAGCCCTTGTGCGACAGACTAGTCCTAATTTTCAGGACATGCAATTGAGTATGGATTGTAGAATTTCCAGAGCTAGTCTAAGCTCACATAGCTAGTAAGTATCAGAAACAGGATCCATTCCCAGGTTCCCATTCCATCTATCCTAAATTAGATAGATGAAAAAGCTTCCTAAAAATCACACTTCAAAGTCAGTTTATATATTAATATTTTATTCTTACACAACACTTTCATCCTGCCAAAAAAAATTATAATGTTTTAAGTACATTAATTCATTTAATCTTAAGAATAACACTCCAAGGTAGACATTATTATTATCACATTTTTGCTGATGAGAAAATGTGATGTAGAAAGTTCAATACTATGAACAATATTACACAGCAAAGATATAGTAGAGCAAGAATTTGAACCCATGCATTCTGGCTTCAGATCATTTTCTTAACCACCAAAACCAGGCCTGACTTCTACTTAGAACATTTTTTTAACTTGAAATAAAATTTGAATAGTGTAATGACTGTGTTTAGTATAATGAATTTTACAAATTAAACACAAAATAGAAATAATAGGACATTGATGTCTTAGAATTAAAAACCAAACAGGAAAATAAATTTTAGGAACTATGGAAATTTGAGAGAGTGAAGGTACTTTTTAAATCTTTCTACAGTGTGGTATTAGGATAAAATAATACTTTGCAAATATAAAAGAAAAAGAAGTTAGGAGATTAACTTAGATATTCAAAGTTAAGATTTATTTTACTCATATTGAACCATCTCTAAATGTGTTAATATGATTGGATTTTATTGAGATTGAGTTTATTGATATTGACTTAATTTATTTAGACCTACTTAATATATTAAATTTCATGGGAAATATCTTTCAAATTAAGGTAATGTTTAACTTTTTTTGGTCATATTTGTATATGGTACTTATCATTGCAATAAAAATCAGAAATTATACAAAATTCATAAACATTTTATATGTTCTGGTATAATGTTTTCAGTAATAAATACAGCTGTTATCTTATAATATTGTATGTCACAAAAAATAACAAATTTTACTTAAAAATATGCTTTAGAAAACTAAAAAAATAATAAAATAAAAATTAATAATATTATCACTTTTCTTGGCTTGAAATAGTCTTAATCATAAAATACTACATTTAAACCTTGCTCACTTAGATAAACATTAAAACATCACACTACTTTTTGACTTTTCAACTTTCATTGAAGAAAAATATTATTTTTATGTAGTCTGCTATTGATTAAATGTTTGTATTCCCAACATTCATATTTTGAAATCTTAATTCCCACTGTGATTGTATTTGGTATAGGGCCTTTGGAGGGGGAATAGATCGTTAGTGTAGAGACTTCATATTGCCCTTATAAAGAGAAAGACAAGAGAGCGGCTTCTTTTCTCTTTCCCTACCACACGAAACACACCAGGAAGAAAGCACCCACCCGATCAAGTCAGCTGGCATCCTGATCTTGCATACCAGCCTCCAAAACTGTGAGACATATTTTTGTTTGTTTGTTTTAAGACACCTTATGTATGATATATTTGTTACAGAATCTCAAACAGACTTAGACATAATCTTCCAGCCAGCCAATCAAACTCTAAAACAAGCAAAATTACTGTTGGTTTTGCCAAATTTTTGTTTTACCTAGTGTTATGTTTATGTGTTAAAAATCATATATTGAAGGTTTAAGCCGTAGTTCTGCAGAATGTGACCTTATTTGGAAACTAGTGAGCTGGTGCATTAAATTTGTGCACATTAAAAAGGAGATTAATTAAAATAAATACTTTAATATTGCTATTTGCTCTTTTTCTATAATAGAAGTGTCAGAGATGAAAGAAAATTAGTGAATTGTATATGAAAATCTTCCTCCTGTCAGAGTTTGGGGCACGCCATAGGAACCAGAGTCAAGTCCTCACCCACTCACATGCACCTTGAAATTGTGCAAGACCCAGACCCAGCCAACCCCACCCCCATTGAGCTAGATCCAGACCTTCCTGGCCCCACCTCCATCAAGCAATACTGGGGGGAGGGGAATGGCCTCAAGTTTTCTGGCCCAGTGCCAGGGCAAGGGGTGCAGCCTCAGCCCCAAGCCCGAGGTGGGGTGCATGGCCTAAGGTCCTCTGTCCTGGGTTGCATCAGGGGTCACCATTTGAAGTTCACTATCAAACCCTGTGGGTGGGGGGCATGACCTGAGGTCCCCCAGCCTTGTGCCAGGATGGGGGGCAGGGCCTTAGGTCTCCTGTCAAGCCCCCCAGGCCAGGGGCACAGCCTCAGGTCCCTGCTGATTCTTGTTAAGCTCATTACAGGAACTCAACTTCCACTGTGGGTGTAGCCATTTTGACCTTTATGACATGATGATCAATTTGCATATTCCCTCTTTATTAGATAAGATAGGGTCATTGCAGGTATAATTAGTTAAGATGGTGTCACATCAAAGTAGGGTGAGAGCTTAATCCAATATGACTACATTGTTATAAGAAGAGGATAAAGAAACACAGAGGGCAGTCATCCCTGTGAAGACAGCAACACACAGAGAGAGAGAAAACACTGTAACTACAGGCTGAGATTGGAGTACATGCAACTCTAATTTCCAGGCTGTAGTGGTGTCAAAGGCCATGAGGAACTGGGCAGCAGTAGTGGCAGGACCTACAACCCATGTCCTCTCAGCTGCACTTGTGTCTCTTCCCCTCTCCCCCACCACAATGAAGGTGGCCATGATGCTGGACACTGGAAAGGCACCTGCCATCTGACTCCAGTGGCAATGCCCATGATCACAGGGACACTAGCAGTAGCAGAACACCAGTAACCTTGGAAGTACAAGCAGAAACCTCTGGCAGAGGCAGTTGAGGGTGGAAAATGCTAGCTCTCAAATACAACTAGAGGCAACTCAAGAGAAACCAAAAACTTGTGCTAAAGTGCCAACTACTAGAAAACAAAAGAAAGGCTTCTAACTACCAACCTGTGAACAGTTAGAATTAGTAAATGAAGTCTTACTTAAGAGATTTTTGCTACATCAAATATGCTGACAAAGGAACAGCTCCCTCAAGCACCATGAAAAACATGGTAACATGGTATCACAAGTGAAATAGACAATTTTCCAGAAAACAAACACTAATTAATGAAACATTGAGATCTAGCTGAGAGATAATTCAAAATAATCTTGGTAAAGAACATCAAGGAGCTACAAGAAAACTCAGAAAGATGGTTCAATTAATTCAGGAGTAAAATTAATGAATAGGAAGAGTACTTTACCAAAGAGACTGAACTCTAATAAAGAAGCAAACAGAAATTTGGGAACTGAAGTACTCAATAAACATGATGAAGAATGCACTAGAAAGCATTGGAAATAGAGCATACAACATGGAAGACAGAATACCAAGCTCAAAAATAGAAATCTAGAAATAATTCAGGTGGAAGAGGAGTGAGAACTAATTTCTTTTAAATAAAGAAACAGTACAAGAACAATTTCAGTTCACCAGAAAAGGCAACATAAGGATAATGGATATCCCAGAAAGACAATCTAATCTAATAAAAGAGTAATATTCAAATTGACCCTCACTCTGTTACACCTAAGCTATGCCCACCAGCCAAGCCACACCCACCATCCAATCAGAGATTCCGTATGCAAATTAACCCAGCCAAGAATACTGTATCCAGCAAAGTTATTCTTCAGATGTGAAGGATATAAAGAGAAGAAAGGAAAGTTTCTTCAATAGATGGTGATGGG
Source organism: Murina feae (assembly GCA_004026665.1). NCBI lineage: Eukaryota > Metazoa > Chordata > Mammalia > Chiroptera > Vespertilionidae > Murina > Murina feae. The sequence continues at coordinate 6,519 of PVJC01009628.1, read as the reverse complement.
AAAACTGGACAGCCACATGGAAAAGAATGAAATGAGACTACTGCCTCACACCATACACAAAAATTAACTCAAAATGGATTAAAGACTTTACTGTAATACCTGAATTCATAAAGTATATGGAAGGAACTATAAGCAGTGAACTCCTTGATATTAGTCATAGCAATGTTTTTGTAGCTTTGACTTCATGGGAAAGGGACAGAAATGCAAAAATAAACAAATGGGACTGAATCAAATAAAAAATTTCTGTACAGCAAAGGAAAACAAAAAGGCAACCTACCAAATGGGGAAAGATATTTTTAAATCATATATCCTATGAGCAATTACTATCCTACCTAATGAAAGCGTATTATGCAAATTAACCATCACTCCATCACCCAGGCTTCCAGCAGGACCAAAGCAACAAAGTTTCAATTATAGAAGATAAATAAATCCCAGATACCTGCTTCCAGCCCACAGCCATGGCCAGCCTGAAAATGGCCCTCAACCCCTCACCCAAGCTGGCCAGGCACCCCAGTGGGACCCCCACCCTGATCCTGGACACACTTCAAAGCAAACCAGCCAACCCCCACCCATGCACCAGGCCTCTATGCTATATAATAAAAGGGTAATATGCAAATTGACCCTAACAGCAGAACAACTGGAATGACTAGTCACTATGACACACTGACCACAGGGGGAGCTCTGCTCAGCCACAAGCCAGGCTGACAGCTTCCAGCACAGTGGTGGTGGCAAGAGCCTCTCCTGCCTCCTCAGCAGTGCTAAGGATATCCAACTGCAGTTTAGACTTGCTCCCCACTGGCAAGTGGACATCCCCCAAGGGCTCCCAGGCTGCCGGAGGGATGTCTGACTGCCAGTTTAGGCCCGATCCCACAGGGAGTGGGCCTAAGCCAGCAGGTGGACATTCCCCAGGAGATCCCAGACTGGGAAAGGGCACAGGCAGGGCTGAGGGACCCCCCTTCGAGTGCACAAATTTTTATGCACTGGTCCTTTAGTCCAGAACTCATGCAGCTTAACAACAACATAAGAACCCTCAAAAATAAACAACCTGATTAAAAAACAGGCAGATAAATATTTTTCCAAAGATGTAGAGATGGCCACAGGCACATGAAAAGATGTTCAACATCACTAATTAGTAGGTAAATACAAATCAAAACCACAATGAGATATTACCTCATACCTGATAAGATGCATATCATAAAACTAGACAGGAACAAAAGTGTTGGAGAGGATGTGAAAAAATGAGAATCCTTGTACACTGTTGATGGAAATGTAAATTGATACGACCACTAAAAAAAAAAACCCAAAACTGTATACAAGTTATTATTGAAGATGAACAGTAGCCCAAAGAGCTGAATTCTAAATATGTGTCTGAAAATTATTTTTAAGACAATGTTGTTTGTTAAGAACAATTTGTATAAAAATCTTAGATTATTATTAGAATTACACTAAGAAGAATTATCAATGTTATTATATTGAGATTTTACTGAAGGCAAAGACCTTTGTCTTTAGGTCTTTGACATTATTATTCAAAAAACATGGAAACCTTGGCAGTCAATGTATGACCAGATTCTTAGCAACAGCCCCTTCTGCTGATCTCACCCTCAAAGTTATGGCTCTAACTGGTTTGGCTCAGTGGATAGGGCATCTGCCTGCAGACTGAAAGGTCCCAGGTTCAATTCCACTCAAGAGCATGTACCTTGGTTGTGGGCACATCCCCAGTTAGAGGTGTGCAGGAGGCAGCTGATCAATGTTTCTCTCTCATCGATGTTTCTAACTCTCTATCCCTCTCCCTTCCTCTGTAAAAAATCAATCTAAACTAATAAAGGCATAATATTGAAATTAACCATTTTTCCTGGACACCTAAGCCATGCCCACCAGCCAATCAGAGCAGCTCTACGCAAATTAGCCCAGCCAAGATGGCGGAGGCCCCAGCTCCAGAGAAGCGGTGTGCAGCACTGGGGTCCAGCCAGGCAGATGGAAGACCTCTGCCTTTGGGGAGCCAGGATGGGAGGAGCTACCTGACCGGAGGCTGAAACCTGGGGGTTGGGGGGAGGAGCCAGCTGGCCTGTGGCTGCTAGCTGGAGGAGCAGGGCCCACCAGTGATGGATTTCAGGCGGCAGGGCAGCTGGGGGCTGAGGGAGCAAGCCAGCCCAAGCCCCTGAGTCTGCTCTGAGGCCTGGAAGTAGATCCGATTGCGAGTGCACGGGCACTCATAGAGGCTTAGCCTCTGTGTGTGTCCATGCCCCTGGCAATGGATTCCAGGCAGCAGCGCAGCCTCGGGGGCAGGGGGACTGAGCTAACCCCAGCCCTGAGGCTGAGGCCTGGAAATAGGTCCTGTCGGGACACACAGCATACATGGAGGCAGCCTTCGTGTGTGCTGTGTGCCCCGCGATGGACTCTAGGCGGCTGGGGCCTGGGAGTAGAGCGATCTCAGGGCATGCAACCTCGGAGGCGCCTCCACTGCAGGTTGCCGCCTGGATCCATACCAGGGACCTGCGCAGGGCCTGTGGGAGCTTCTGCCGCCCCTCGCCAGCCTCCGAGGCAGGTCCCCCGCCTGGATCCACCCCTGGGGCCTGCTTGAGGCTTGCGGGAGCTTCTGCAGCCCCATGAGGAGCCTCTGAGGAAAGTCCACCACTGATGTTCCCATGTTGTATGTGTTTTTCCCATTAACCCCTTCCACCTCATATCCAACTCTCCCAGGCCTTTCCCCCTTTATGTCTATGTCCATAGGTTATCTCTTAACATTTCTGTTTCCTTTCCATTCTCTAAATTTTGTTTTCTAAGTTGTGTACTATGATAGTCTTATCTAATTTTCTCTTAGCACAATCTTTTTTTCCCTTTGTAGTACCATTATCCCAAAACACCCAGCCAGCAAAACTACACCATTGATTACTGGGTAATGCTATCATTTAATTTCTTTCTTTTTATGCTCAGGTTACTGAAAGCTACTGAGAATGGTCGGAATACAGTGCAGGCAATACAACTTTAGCTGGGTCATCTGTATTGCTGACCATCCTTTAACTTGTCTTTGTTGGTGTCAACGGATTGCTGACATAACAGATCAACTAAGCCTGATATTACTGATAATTACCTCTAAGGAGAGATGGAGACTTCAACACTTATTCACATAGGAATGAGCAGAAGAGAAAAGGGGAATGCTATTTAAGCCATTATGAAGTATTCAATTTCTTTAAAAAAAAATTGCAAATAGCTGAATGTGGATGACCATGAAAGTATAGAACCCCAGGAAGCTTCAGGCAAAAGGGGTTTGCCCTATTCAAAGACTCTTCTCTCTGGATCCTTACCAAATGTTCTCAACAAAAAACTGGAGAAAGATTTCCTAAATGGTGATAGGAAAGAGTAGACAGATGTAGTGAGAAAAAATTATACACATCATCTGCACCTTTCTTACCTATGGGCAAAAAGTCTTAACTTTAAGGGGGAATAAAAACACATATTATTGCCTCCAGGACCTAAGAAGATAATAGAAAGAATAACCTCTACCTCTGGCTGGGGAAAGGACACCATATTGAGTGTATACCATTAGAGATACCCAACCACTATGAGAGGGTCAGGTTTATTGGGAAAGTCCCTCCTCCAAGACTGAGGACACTGCTAAGCCTGAGACTGAACCGTGACAACAGAGAGCCTCTTTGTCCCACTCCACCAAACTGGAAAGCACTAAGAAACAAGCAACAACATTTGACTACTAAGAGAGGGGCAAGGGCTTGGAGAAAACCCTCTCTGAGCAATAGGCACAAAAAGGTGGCCTAAGAGTGAAGGAGGCAATAAGAAAAACCCTCTGATAAACAGACTCCACCCTAAGAACAAGGTAATATTAGAAAATTTGGAAGCCTGTGGTTAATTATAGGAAACTATCATAACAAACTTTAAATCCAGTTCAACTCCTGATTATATAGTCTCAAATCCCCATCCCCACTTCCTTCAGAGGCAGAGCAGAACAAAGGACATGTTCATTTCACTTCCAGAAATAGATATACACACTATCTGTGTTTCAACCAACAATTTTCAGGAAGAAACAATAACAAGGAGGAAGACTAAAAAGAAAAATCTGTCCATAGACAAAATCTAATCTAATGTGTGCCGGGTGCCTTAGCTCAGTGGCAGGATCATGGGGGGGAGGGGGGTACTCCACAGGGTCATGTGCGAGCATCCTCTGCCCTGTGTGGAGCATCCGCTGCCGGTCTGCCACCTGGCTCCACCCCAGGGGCTTCTGTGGGACATGTGCGAGGCTCGGTGCTGGGGGGCCTTTGGGGGGCGTGTGTGAGCGTCTGCTGCCTGGCTCCACCCCGGGTGTGTCTGCTCAGCAGCAGGGCCCCCTGAGGGACCATGCACCAGTGTCCACCCCCCAGCCTGCCACCCGGCTCTGCGCCAAGTGTGTCCCCTCAGGCGTGTGTGATGGTGGGCCAGCCGATGGGAAACATCCATGCCTGCACTCACCAGCCCTCCCACCCCCCAGTGCAAGAACCCTAAAGGGGCTGTGGGCAGCCTGAAAACAGCCCTCAGCCCCACACCCAGGCTGGCCAGGCACGCCAGCAGGTAGACATCCCCCGATGGGTCCCAGACTGTGAGAGGGCACAGGCGGGGATGAGGGACCTCCCCCTCCCCCTGCTGAGTGCACAAATTTTTGTGCATCAGGCCCCTAGTAAAATATATATTTTTAAAAAGTTATGGCAATAGTAACTAAAAAGTAATGAAGGCATTAAGACTAGATCATAGGAAAATCACAGCACTTGAAATTTAGAATTGTATTTCCATTATTTTAAAATTAATGTGTGCTTATAAAATAAGTTAAAAGAGAGTTAAATTGGAAAAAAATAGTACAATATAAAGTCACACAGCCTGTTAATTTTTTAAAATTTTATTCTAAGCTTTATTTTTCCTAAAAATATGTTTGTTATTGCTAAAGTATTTTCATTAACCAAGGAAGACTTTTTGTGCTAAATTATTTTTTATGTTATACTTGACTAATATGACACCTTTGTGGTTATTTTAACCAGAGAAGGATCAATGCTTTCTTTAGTTTTTATTATTGACAAATCTTTGGGAGGTAATATCTTAGCACTCATTCCTCTGCACTGTCTACTGCAAACTCTCATCCACATGAGGTGATAACACAGCTCTAAGGTAAATAAACTGCAAACCAGAGATATAGTCTTCAAAGCTGGTTAATACACACACACACACACACACACACACACACACCACTTGAATAATAAAGAGTTTTCTTAGGAGAAATAGGTAGAGTAGGTATAGTAAAGCAACATGCAACATGTGCTCCACTTTTCTCTGTAATCTCAAGTCTAATTTAAGGATAAGGTTGATATAAATGTTTACAAATTACTTGCTTTCATCGTTAAGTAACAACACATTACAAAAATAAAAAAATAAAGAATAATTGAAAGGATGAAAAAGGAGCAACTCCAAAGGTAACTGTTTTGTTATGTTCTCTTATGGTCATTAACTCTAGGCATATTTATTTTAATTCTAATAATGATAATAATAGCTTTATACAGCTCTTTTATCCTGCAATTTCAAATTTACTACTTGATTTTCAGTGCTTTTTCTTTGTTACAATGAATTAAATAACTGTCATAATTATCTGATCATTTCTCTGTCCTGAACTTTTTTATGAAATTTTAGAATGATACAGTTTGTACTATATTTAAACTTTCAAAATTATTTTCTTTGCACAAATATGAAAATGTTTAATTGCTAGGTCTAAACCATGCAAAAATATTTAAATTTCTTAATACTTATTGCCAGATTGCCATGCACAATGGTTTTGTGGATTTTAGACAATTTGGATCATCTTCCTAGTCATAACTCAGGAATTCCATTTCTTTGCTGAATGTGAATGGCTCCCAGCAATGAGCTGATGGTACTACTTCATTTGATGAAGTGTTTACAATTTATTTATTTAAACCAATTTAAAAGGTACAGTTCTAATTTAAAGTGAACTTTAATTTTGTATCCAGATAAAAATATCTTGAGGCCCAAATAACTTGGGAACATTTAAACTTTAAGTATGTGAGAGCTTTTCATGATATTAATACCTTGCATATTACTAGTAGAATGAACCACCCCTATCCAAGAAAAACTGGTGTCACATTTTTGTGATCTCTAGTTACAACCCTTCTGTGGAGGAGCAATCTTGACAAAAATGATATTCATAATAGCAACCACATCAACATCTAAACTAATAAAAGCGAAATATTAAAATTAACCGTTTCTCTGAGACAGGGTAAGCCACGCCCACCAGCCAATCAGAGCGGCTGTATGCAAATTAGCCCAGCCAGCATGGCGGCCGCCACTCACGGACCTGAGTAAACGTTTAGGCAGCGTCCGTTGCAGCAGGAGCGAGAGGGAAACTGTTTTCGGCCCTCGGCGAGCAGCCTCCGAAACATGTTTCAATAATGTATCAATCATAGAATCCTCGGGAGCTGAAGGGAACAGCAGACCTAGCCTGAGTCTAAAACTATAACATTGTTGCAGTAT
>PVJC01009627.1:0-45406 GCA_004026665.1 Murina feae | reverse complement strand
GGGGGGGGCAAGGTCAGAGGTTGGGGTGGGAATTGGGAGGAGGGGAGCTATGGGGGAAAAAAGAGGAACAACTGTAATAATCTGAACAATAAAAATAAATTAAAAAAAAAAAAAAAAAAGAAATAACAGTGCTTGACTTTTCATAAGTTCTGAGTGGTAGCTCCTGAGCTACCAGATATTGGAACTTCTTTAAAGTGTCTTAAAAATAAACGACGGGATATTGTAGACTGTTTCTTTTTATGAGTGATTCTTTGAAGTGGGTAATTAGCTCGGAAGGAATACGTGTGCGTGGTTTGTTTTTGGGTTTTTTGGTTTTTTTAGCAGCCTCCCCACCCACCCACCTCCTTACTGCTGACCTGATGGAGTCACGTTTCTATGAATTCTTGCAGGTTGTCTTCAGAGTTTACTACTTCCCGCCTCCACTGAAGGAGTGAAGTGCCCACTCCAGATCCAGATTAGTTTGTGTAACACTGGAAGAAAGAAAGTAATAGAGTAGGTTTCCCTCAAAAATTTTTATTTAATTAAAAACTGTGTCCACGTAGTGGAAGCTTTGTTTACACCTTAGACTTCTCTGAAGAAATTACTGCTAGAGTACACAAGGCAATGTGTGATAGGGGTATGTGAAGGTGGGAGACTACATCAGAGGCGCTTGTGTCATTTCCTAAAAAGCATGCGATTGGGAATCTGCATAGGAGAACATCACCAAAAATTATGACATATAAGGAAACCACTGTCAAAAATAACACTGCCCCTCAGCCATTAATTAAATTAAAAGAGGACAAAAATCTTAAAGATGAATTTTAAATAAAAGCCAGCTAATTATAGCAGAGAATGTGCTGGATAAGAGTAAGTGCATGTAATTATATAGTAATTATGTTGAAAATATAATCACATGCCACCTAAACATTTGCTGTGGCATGAATCCATCCCCTTCTGATCCCAAAGACCTACACAGACCTATGCGGACTTTGTAAGACATGTGAGATGGTTTCCTCGTCTTAGCAGAGTGACTTCTTCCAGGCCAATTAACAGGTGCTGCTCTGAGGGTATTGGAACTCATGCTCAAAGGGATAAAAGGAAATCGAAACTTCTATTAAAAGGAGCTAATGATGCCTGGAGCAGTTGGGATTTAGAAAGAACAAAGTCATTTTTGAAAAGATCCCCAAATCAAAGAGCTACTTCTCTCATCAAACACTAAGAGAAAGCAAAATGATTTTTAATGAAAAATCAGGCAATGGAATCAGCCTTTTGCCTAGAACCTGGGACTTCACTCAAAACCAGTGAGAAGTCTGGAGCAAATTCCTTGGAATGTTTTGGGGAAAATGTGTCACAGAAATTTGAGATTATGTCATAAAAGATAAGCTAGCTTTTCTCCCAAATTAGATAAAATAATCCAGAAAGATATTGAAATAGTGTTTATCTAGGACTGATTTATAATTAATTTCTCATTTGATATAAAATTGTCCCTGGGTTAAAATCTAGCATTTTAAAAATTTGAGATACAGTTGACATATAGCATTGCACTAGTTTTAGGTGTACAACAGTGACTTGATATATGTTTACGTCATGAAATGATTACCATAATAAGTTTAGTTAACATCCATCACCATACATACTTTAAACATTTTTTGTTGTGAATAGTTTTTTAAGATCTACTCTTTAAGCAACTTTCAAATATACTGCACATTACATCCCAGGACTTAGTTATCTTATAACTTTGGAAGTTTGTACCTTTTATCACCTTCACCCTCTTCGCCCACCATTCCTTCCCACCCTCAGTCTCTGGCAACCACCAGTCTGTTCTCTGAATCTATGAGCTCAGTTTGGGATTATTTTTTAGATTCCAAATATAAGTGGGAATGTGCAATATTTGTCTTTCTCTGTCTGGCTTTTTTCATTAGAATAATGTCCTCAGGCCCATCCATGTTTTCACAAATGGCAGGATTGCCTTCTTTTTTAAGCCCAACTAGTATTCGTGTGTGTGTGTGTGTGTGTGACATCTTCCTTATCCATTCATCTGTTGATAGACACAGGTTATTTCCATGTCTTGGCTATTGTAAATAATGCTGCAATGAAATAAACATGGGGGTGCAAATGTCTTTTTAAGATAATGATTTCATTTCCTTTGAATGAATACCCAGAAGTGGAATTGTTGGATCATGTGGTAGTTCTATTTTTAATTTTTTGAGGAACCTCCATACCGTTTTCCATAGTGACTGTACCAATTTACAATCCCACTAACAGTGCATAGCAGTTCCTTTTTCTTCACATCCTCGCCAACACTTGTTATTTCTTGTCTTTCTTATAACAGCCATTCTAACTGATGTGAGGTGATAGTCCAGTATTTCATTTGCGTTTCCCTGATGATTGTGATGTTGAGCACTTTTTCATGAACCTCTTGGTCATTTGTATATCTTCTTTGATTATCCAGGGAAAATGATGCTTATCCAGGTCCTTTGCCAATTTTTAAATCAGATTGCTCATTTTTGTCCCCTTCCTCCATATTGAGTTACATGAGTTCTTTATATATTTTGCATGTGGCTGCCCAATTTTCTCATCTCCATTTATTGAAGAGACTATCCTTTTCTCATGGTATATTTTTGACTCCTTTGTCATAAATTAATTGATCATTATATGTATGAGTTTATTTCTGGGCTTGTTATTCTGTTCCATTAATCTATATGTCAGTTTTTATGCTAATGCTACACTGTTTTGATTACTGTAGCTTTATAATATAGTTTGAAATCTGGAAGTGGATGCCTTAAGCTTTGTTCTTTTCAAGATTGTTTTGGCTATTCAGGGTCTTTTATGTTCCATACAAATTTTAGAATTGTTTGTTCTATTTCTGTAAAGAATCACATTGGAATTTTTATAGAGATTGCATTGATTCTGTAGATCAAGCATGTCAAACTCGCAGCCCGCAGGCCAGATGTGGCCCAAAACAAATATTTTTTATGGCCCAACCTGTATAATGGTATGTAAAAAAATGTTTTAATAAAAATTTTGTAATTTAATTTTTACAATATCCTGTTATACATAATTATTAATAACAAACTACAATGTTCACTAATGACTAATTACTATAATCATGTTGCATTCATTTCCCTTATGTGCCTTACATGCAGGCGCACCATTTCTCACCACTAATACCAGCAGCAAATATTTTAGCAGCCGATTGCCACGTCATTAGTCTTGGACTGACTTGTTTGGTGTGCGCAACAGGAAATATTTTGCTTTCAGAGAACAAGAAAAACAGGTTTACTTGTGTTACACTTATTCATTTGTGCAGTTATTCAATGTCTGGTAAGTTAATGTTCAAGAAAAATATTTTTATTAAAATGTTCTATTATTTTATGTTCATGATTACTCATTTATTTCAGCCCTTTGTATTCAGCATGTCTCTATTGAAATAAACTATGTTTCTATGAAAATTGAAACTTTTGTTTTTTTTGCGGCCCACATAAACTCAAACCTTGTTTATTTAGCCTGTGTTAACCTTTGAGTTTGACATGCTTGCTGAAGATTGCATTGGGTAGTATGGACATTTTAACAATATTAATCCTTCCAATCCACGAGCACACAACATCTGTCCATTTATTGGTGTTGCCCAGTATCTTTCATCAATGTCTTCCAGTTTTCAGTGCCTGGGTCTTTCACCCCCTTGGTTAAATTTATTCTTAGGTATTTTATTCTTTTGATCAATTGTAAATGGAACTGTTTTTTCTTAATTTCTAAAATGTAGCATTTTGATGATGTGTATGCACACAGTGACTATTGTTAGGTGATTGCTATGATGTTAATTATAACCTTGTTAGGTTGCTTACTCTTTAATTCAGTTTATAATCACCATTTGTATTAGCTCAGTCTACCTTAACAGTAGGCCACAGACTGGGTGGCTTAAGCAACAAAAAATTATTTTTCCACAGTTCTGGAGGCTAGAAAGTCCAAGATCAACGCTCCAGCAGGGTTCAATTTCTGGTGAGAACTCGCTTCCTGGCTGAGAGTGGCTACCTTCTCATTATGACCTCACATGGCTTTTTGTGGGTGAAGTGGGAAGAGAGGGCATATAAAAGTGTGGAGAGAAAGACAGAAAATGAACTTTCAGGTATTTCTTAAAGGGACACAAATCTGTTTAAATCAGGGTCCCACCCTTATGACCTCATTGAATCTTAATTAATTCTATAGGGGCCTCCATCTCCAATTATAGCCACACTGGGAGTTCAGGCTGCAACATATACATTTGGGGAGAACATAAACGTTCAAACTTTAACACCATCCGATAATGAGGTAGAAGTGAAGGAACTCCTGGGCTTGGCAAGGGATGAGGTTTCCCGCTGCACCTGCACATCCATGAGGAATGCCTTTGTCATAGAGAATAGTTGAGTCAGTGGCTGACAAGCCATCAGGAAACCTAAGAGCAGGCTAAGGCTGCATTTTTCTTTCTGTTTAAGCTGTAAATGAACTAATTGTCCAAGCCAAGGAGCACTATAGGCTGGGCCCACCGAGCAGCAGCCTCCTCATTACGCATTTGCTGGAACTCCCTGAAGATCTGTTTAATGGCAGTGCGGCCAATGGAAAGCTCCTCATCATAAACCACCACTTCTGAGCACTGGTTATCTATCGAGCAAATCAGGGCACTGGCAAAGGGAGTTTCACTGTGTCCAGTTTCACTCCCTCTGAACTTCAATCTCACTGTGGTTTTAATGGCGGCTAAACCCATTCTGTTAGAATACGGAAGAGGTTTGCCATAAGAAGCAGGCCATTCCTACTTATACTGGGACTCAGCGACACCGTGAAGGACTCAGGATGCCTCAACTTGGATATTCTAGGACGAGTTACATATTCTATAATGAATTAAGTGTTAATTTACCAAAAAAATAAGTATATAGCCACTTCTGTGCCCATGTGTATTAAGCAGAGGCAAATGTATATCCAGTACTGGCAGTCAGCTTTAGTAGTTTAGTAATTCAAGCTAGGTAAAGAGAAAGGGGAGTTGCTAAGACAAGAAAGATGGCTCTTCTCAAAAGCAAAAAACATCTGGACTGATAAAAGAGCAACTGAAAGAGGAGCTGAAGATAACCAGGAGAAACTGATCGTAAATTTGCCTCAGGGTTCAGACAGGGGGTTACGCAGCTGAATTATAGGCAAGGGTCACTGTGGTGAATTCAGAACTTGTGTCCTGGTTTTGATATCTCTAGACAGACTCCTTCACCATGCACCCCATGTCCAAACACTAGGTGGCTGAATATGCATAGGAAATAATTGCCCAATATGAACATGTTATGCATAGTTGATGGGACTTTGAGGCCCCTGAGAAGTAGGTCAGCCAGTGTGTCATGTCAAAGGCTAATGCCTCAGCTGTGTGATGTCAAATGGCTAATTAAAAACTCACCTGGCAGCTTAAAAGTTTTAATCTTTATATTTCTCTTATGATTCCAGGAAGGCCTGGCCTCCCTGGAATGAGTTCATGCAGGATAAGAAATACATTTGTGTGTGTGTGTGTGTGTGTGTGTGTGTGTATCAGCACCATAGCTGATGAACTAATATAGGTTTACCCATATTGTCCAGTTATTCTAGTTGGTTGTTCAGGGATACGGGCCTAGAGCAGTTATATCATGTGTTTGTGTTAGGAGAGAAGTGGGAAGAGAGGGCCATGCATCATGAATGGGACTTTGCCTTATTCACAATGCAACTATAGGCCCTGGCCAGGGGGCTCAATTGGTTGGAGCATCATCCAATACACCAAAAGGTTTCGAGTTTGATCCCCGGTCAGGGAGTGTATGGGAGGCAACCCGTCAATGTTTTTCATGTTTCTCTCTCACATCTCTCTCTCTCTCTCTCTCTCTCTCTCTCTCTCTCTCTCTCTCTCTCTCCTCTCTCTCTTTCTCTCTCTCTCTCTCTCCCCCCTCCTTCCTCTCTAAAAATAAATAAATAAAACATATCCTCAGGTGACAATTTTTTAAAATTTAAAATACAACTATAAAAGTTCCTTGGATCTGATGCTGTAAAATGAGTTAACATCATGCAGAACTGCTCAGTAAATTTAAGCAGTGTACTGTACAACTACATGCTTTATATCAAGCATGATGATCATTCCTGCCACTAGTGCCACTAAGCTGCCAGGGTTCGGAATCCTATATTGAGTCTTCCATGCAGCAGACTCTGTTCAAGGTTAGGGTTTTCCTATCTTGGTTCTTATTACTGTTTTGGGCTGAGTAAGTCTTTGTTGTGCGGGGCTGTCCTGGGCACGGGAGGATGCTTAGCAGCATCCCTGGCCTCTACCCGCTAGATACCAGAGACACACTTTCTCCGCACCCAATTGTGACGACCCGAACGTCTTCAGACATTGTGAAATGCCTCTGGGAGCAAAACTGCCTGGGGCTCAGAACAACCATTCTAGACATATGCCATTTTGGAGATGGGGTATGGTGTATGCAAAGAGCATCAGCTGGGGAGTCACATTGCTGTCTTCATTCCTTCACTCTCTCTCTATTTACCAAGTGCTTGCTGTGGGCCAGGCCCTGTGCCAGGTGATGGGGATATAAGGATGAATAAGATAAGGTCCTTGCCTCAAGGAGAAGGGTCCAGTAAGGGAGAAGCACTTATCGGGAAATATATTAACAGTCAATGTGGTAAATGCAGCAGAACAGCTATGCCCAGGCGCTAGGAGCACATGATAGTGGTCAAGAGTACAGAGCATCTGACCCTATTTGGAAGGGGAAGATGGAAGCAGCGAGGAAGGCTTTGGTGACTTGCCTAGTCTGACCTGTGTCTTATAAGTAAGCGGAGGTGAGAACACTGGGCAGAGGCATAATTCAATGTTGCACGGGCAACAGGGAAGCAAAGACTCAGAGGTGAAAACAAGCAAAGAATGTGTTGGGTGTTGGGCGGGAAATGGTAAAAGTCGGAGAGATAGACAGATGATCTTGTTTGCTGTTCTAAAGGGCTGGTACTTTATTCTAGGAGGTGGGCAGCCATCGAAGGGTTGTAAGTGAGGAAGCGACATGTTTTTATTTAAACTGATTACTTTGGTTAGTGAGTAGAGAATGGATTTAAGGGACATAAGAGTGAAAGCAGGAGACCCACTTAGGAGACCCACTTAGGAAGGCCTGCATTAGGACAATGGAAAGAGGAGAGGGATTTGAGAGATATTTCGGAGATAAAATGTCATGACCTGGTGACTCTTGGGTATGGGAGATGAAGAAGAGAGAGCATTCTAGGATGACTGCCTGTGGCACTTGTTATAAGGTGCCACTCTGGTGTCTAGCATGTAGGAAAACCTCAGTGAGGGCAACCATTGTATTATACTATCATATCAACCATTGTATTATACTTTACCCCATTTTGCAAATGAGGAATTTGAAGCTCAGAGGGGAAAAATGTGTATCCAGTACTGGCAGTCAGCTTTAGTAGTTTAATAATTCAAAGTCACACGGACGGTGAGTAGAGAGGCCGATTTGAGCACTATTTGACTGTCTTAACTTCCACCCTATGCTGCTGCCTGGCTTTGGCTAAGTGTGTATTCAACTTGTGAAAATGAGTTCATTCAAAGAAGTGGATTTGGTTACCACTGGCTTTTCACTGGCTTTGGTAGCTGCTCAGTATTTACCGAATGGAGGAATGATTGATTTTTAATGAAAATTACACCAATATTTATATGTCATTTTCATACATTCCAAATCGTTGAGGGGAGAAGAAGTAGCTTACACAGCAGCTTACAAGTAGTATTACCTGCGAAGACCACCCACCTGAGCTGCAGTGTTAGTCTCCTCTCAGGTTCCTGGCACCTACAACTGAAGTGCTAAGGCCCCACAGTCCATTGTTCTGCTTCTTTGTTTAAACATTGATTTGTCTCTTCAGACACACAGCCCAGGACATAAGTATAACAAATACTTGGTAAATGATTCAGCAATTTTCATTTTTTTCTTTTTAGCATCACCATTAAGTTCTGGGCCAATAAGGGGACCTCCCGTCCTATTGTCGTTTCTATCTGACAATATAAAACGTGACCAAGACCAAGAATGACAGGAAAAAGGGACGATAGTCACTGGGCTAAAGGTTGAATCTCATGAGTGTCATTAAAATGAACACAAAGAAATTCCTGTTACTTCTCTCTAGGATTGCTCCCTCAACCTTTCCTTCTCCAAATCTAGACTTCAAAGCTCCTAGAAAAAACAAGATACAAAGTCTAGGATTGTTGGCAAATTTATTTATGTTTTAAGGAAGTGTCCCCAAAGGCCAGTTAAGCCTCGCACACAACAGTGACAGTTCTCATCGTCAGAAAACCCAAGAATGATTATAGCTTGTGACCTGTGACGGCTCTGAAGGCCCAGAAGAATGGCCAGGGATCCCACTGGTATTTGTCTCTCAGCATCACCTTCTTTCATTGTGGGGGGGAGGGGGGGAGCTCTGGGCCTGGCTGGAAGAAGAGTCACAGCACTGCAGTTACCAGCAGCTGCATCTCTGTTAGGATTTGTACCAGAACTGAAAAGGGAGAGACCCACAGTTTTGTGCTCATGAAATTATAAGCTAGCAACTCAGAGCAGGGCCTCCTGCAATGGCCAGTTCTCTCCCTGCTGAATGAGGATTCCTTGATTTGGGGTCAGGGCCTCAGAGTGAGGGTCCATGGGGCATCCCTAGTTCCTTATTCCTGTTGCCTCCACTTGGGTCTGACAACAAGGCATCCCATGGAGGTATTTCTTCTACGTTTCCCAAAGCATTGCTTGCTTTTTCCACCAGCAGGGCCTATACTGCGCTTCTCTTTAGACTCTACTATGGGCAATAAGTTATTAATATTACAGTTCACACTCAGTTCAATTTAAAAGAAACAGATTATTCCTTTAAAAAAAACACACTTGCCCTCGCTGGTTTGGCTCAATGGACAGAGTGTCAGCCTGTGGACCAAAGGGTCCCGGATTTGATTCTGGTCTGGGGCACGTACCTTGGTTACAGACTCCTCCCAGGCCCGGGCACAAGTCGGGGCTTGTGCAGGAGGCAACCAATCAATGTGTTTCTCTCACATCAATGTTTCTCTCTGTCTTTCCCTCTCTCTTTCACTCTCCCTAAAAATCAATCGAAAAATATCCTAGGGTGAGGATTAACAGAAAAAGAACACATGAAAACACCACACTCTTCTTTAGACTGTGGCCTGGTAGTTCAGTTGGTTAGAGCGTCATCCCAATACACCAAGTTGTCCGGTCCCAGTCAGGCACATGCAAGAAACAGCCAATGAATGCATAAGTAAATGAAACAACAGATCTATGTTTCTCTCTCTCTCTCTCTCTCTCTCTCTCTCCTTTAAGTTTAAATTACAAGTAACCATAATATTTCTCCTCTGTATGTCTAAGCACTGGAGACTCCTCCAGAGAAATCACCCTTATCTATATTCCCCTATTTGCCTGCCATATTTTATTCCGTCTTCAGATCTCACTGTAAAGGTTACTTCTGACTTCTCCCTTCGTTGCATAGCACCCAGCAAGAACTCTCCTCACTCTGAATTGTACCAGGAATGTCAAAGACCTTAGCGTTTCTTTGGGGCAAGATGGCACCATGTTCATTGTAGTGTCTCCGCTGAGGGACACACAGTGAGCAGTGGACCGAATCGGCTGGAGCGCATTGGAAAAGTGCAGGGGCTTTGCCGGCCAGTGGACATGGCCTTGCATCTATGCTGCCACTTACCAGCTGTATAACTGGAAATGTCTCATATTCTTGCCAAGCCCCAATTTCCCCACACGAAAATGGAAACAACACATCTTAAAGAGCTGTGGAAAGTCTGACACAGTTTCTGGCACATAGTGGGTGCTTAATAAATATATTTATTCCTTTTATCTTTATATTATGTCGAGGGTTAGAAGTGCCTTCCAAAATATTTATGCTGGGTGGCAGGGATATAGCTCAGGAGGAAGCATTTGACTGCAAAGTGTTTATACTTGGCCAATGACTGGGTGAGAGGTCTCACTCTGAGTATCAGCATGTGTATTTTTCCTGTCATCTTTTTCCCTGATAAGTGACACACACATTAATTTGTAGCTACCCACTCTGTTCCAAGCTATTTGCCTTCACTTGAATGATTTGCCCTAACGTAACCTGAATGTGCCTGTTCATTACTAGCTCTAACAATTAAAAATGGACTGGTAATTACCATTCCGCTTAAAGCAGTTGCCTTTTGGTTGCAGGTATGCTCGGCCCTGTCCCAGTAGCCCAGCAGTGAGTGTGCTGCTGTTCAAGGTGCCCTAGGGGTTGAGATTCTCTTTCTGTGGTGCAACAGTGACATCCTTTGGCCTCTTGTGCTTCCCAGCTCTGTGACTGTTAGGTTTCCTGATACAGAAACGCAAAGACAGCAAACTGCCTTGGTCTCAACATGTAAGTCAATCGAGGGGTGAGCTTGCTTTGACTTACTGGGAGGGGTTCCTGCAGACAGGGCCACTTTCAGGACCCTCCCAAGGACACACATCCTCAGATCGATCAGTGCCAGCTGGGGCAGTCTTGGAATTGGTCCTCTCTTTGTGAGTTCAGTAAATTACAGGGCTGTGGGGAAACCATCAGTTTGGATTTAGATATGCTATTGAGCATACACCTGGGCAAATCACTTCCTCTGTGAACCTTTTGCAGAAAGGGAGGCTGATAACCATACCTGTTTTGCAGTTACAAGAGCTTTTCCATACCATTTATAATAAATTTCCACAATCTCACGACAATTGTGAAAATTAGGAAAGCATGAATTACACCTGCCTAGCTTCCTCCAGACTATGAGGATGGGAAGCTGAGCACCAATTTATAGGTGTTCACACCTCAAGCCTTGGTGACTTATGCTCTGTGCCTGGGGTGGAATTAACCAGGCTACTGCTCTGGGGGAGAGGTGAGAACTCTGGAGAGAGGTTCCAGAGATAGAAAATCAAAGGAAAGGTTATGGGACTGAATATGAGATTGAGCATCCACTGTTCTGGTTTGTTTCACAACAGATTAGTTCTGCCTATTCCATAACTTCTTATAAATGAAATAACACAGTATGTGCTCTTTTGTGTTGGTACTCAGCATGTTTTCGAACTTCATCCCTTTTGTTGCATAAATTTAGTAATTCATTGCTTATCCATTCTCAAGTTGATAGACGTTTGGGCTGCGTCCAGTTTGGAGCTATTATGAATAAAGCTACTCTGAATATCCATGTACAAGAATTTTTGTAGACATATGTTTTTATTTCTCTTATAACTGCCAGATCATAGGGTAGGTAGATGTACATTTGACTTATAAGAAAGTTTCATACCATTTTCCAAAGTGGTTGTACAGTCCAGTTCCAGTCGCTTCACAACATTCTCAGCATTTGGAGTTGGCAGTTGAATTAGTTTTCTATGTCTGTGTTACGAATGACCACAAGCAGCATCTCAAAGCAGCACTGGTGTGTCAGCTCACAGTTCTCCAGGTCAGAAGTCCCATATGATTCAGTTGAGTTCTCTGCCTAAGGTCTCTCAAGGTTGACATGAATGCTGGCTGAGCTGGTCCATATGTGGAGGCTCTGGGAAGACTCCACTTCCAAGTTATTCAGGTAATTGGTTGAATTTCATTTCTGCAATTTCTTTACTGGCTGTCACTGGGGCACCTCTCTGCTCCTAGAGGCAGCCTGCATTCCTTCTCACGTGGCCCCTTCCATCTTCAGCCCTGTGAAACACTAAATTTCCCTGGTGCTCTGAATCTCTCTAACTTTCTCTTCTATCAGCCAGGTAGAAGGCAAATGTACATATATTCTCCAGTAGGGAATAAAAGAGTTGTAGACCTGACTTTCAAGAAACTGTTGTAAAGCAGCCTTATTTTTCAAGATGAACTCCAGAGAAGGTGGGTGTGTAGTCACACGACTTGCCAAGTCAGGACTAGAACCCATGTCTCCCTGTGGCTTTACACCAGAGGCAAAAACCAGCAGCAATCAAGCCTGATCTCTCTTGAAGCTGTATTTTATGTGGCCCACAAAATGGTGCTGTTTTTTATTTGAATTACTGTCCAGCATTTAAAAACTGGAAATTTTCACATTAAAACCCAGCTGCCCAGCTTTTCCCTGAGAAGTTGGGAGCTCAGGCAAGTGTACCTGCTTTCCACAATCCCTTTAGACAGGACATGAGGACTCCAGGTGCCCCAACCCCCCTGGCTCACTTCAACCACTTACCTTCCTGATTTCCATAGGAATCTGAATCATGGCACCTGCCTTACCCCAGCTGCCGTTTGAGACACTTTTTCTGACTATTCAAACACTTTCTTATCTTTCAAACATACCAAATAGGTTTGGCCCTCGTTTCCTAGCAATTGGAGATAATGTGACAGATTTTCAAAATAGGGAGCTATTTCCTGGAATTAATTCTGGCCATTTAAAAGAGCATTTTCTCTGTAGGCCCATAGCCAGTTACCATGTGGGTGCCCAGCATGCATGTAATTTCAAAAAGGACTCTTTTTCTAATGCGCTAGCTTACTAATCAGAAACTTCTGACTTTAGATAAATAGAACATTTGGTATTTGTAAAGTCAAAAGGTTTATTAGGAAAGCTACCTTCTCACCTAAAGAATTTATGTCATGAACTCAATTATGGCTCCCCCCCCCCCCCCCCCAAACAACAACAACACAAAAACCTCATAGGTTAAAGTCTTTACCTCATGTACCTCGGAATGTGATTGTATTTGGAGAAGTTGTGACTAAGTGAAAATGAGACCTTTGGGGTGGGCCCCAGGTCAGTATCAGTAGTGTCCTTACAAAAAGAAAAAAATGGGATATACCAAGAGGCCCTAGGGGTGCCCACAGAGGACAGGCCACATGAGGAGTGAAACGATGGCCGTCTGCAAGCTAAGGAGAGAGGCCTCAGGAGAAACCAAAACTGTTGCATCTTGATCTTGAACTTCCAGCTTCCAGAATTTTGAGAAAATTAATTTCTATTGTTCTAGTCACCCGGTTTGTGGGATTTGGTTACGGCAGCCCTAGCTACCTGATACATACAGCTTCTCTCAGTTGTATTTCTTTGGAGGAACCTCTATGTAGCCTTAAGAACTGTATGCAGTAAATTGTTGATTAATAATTCTTCTTGAGTTTCTACAGCTAGAATCCCCAGCGGACTGACAGCTATGATTCTCACACTTAGCTGCACACCAGAGTCTTTAAAGAGAACAATGCCTGCCTGGCATCATCCCCAACAGTCTGATTCGATTTGGGGGGATTGGTCCTGAGCCTCTGGTTTGCAAAGCTTTCCAGGTGGTTCAGAGGTGTAGCCCGGAGTGAGAATCATCAACTTGGAGAAAAGGATCTCCCCTCAAAGGGGGGTCAAGGCTATGCAGCTCTCACTGGGATGCCAGTGCCATCCAGAAACGGGGGTGGGGGGGCAGCATGGTGCCGATAGAGCAGGACCTCGAGCGCCTTGAGGAAGAACGAGCCTCTGCCCTTTGGCCTCCTATCACTGGAGCCACCTCAAGTCTGCCAGTGAGGCAGTTACCTGTGCAGCGTGGCCTGGCTGGGATCCATGGATTTGGTTTTTTATTGATCTCTTGTCTTTCTGCCATTGATATCCTGTGTTTAATTTCTTGCCCCGCCTTCCATACCAGCTGAGGGTGGGGCATCTGGGAGGGCATTCCAGGACGCTATGGCTTTCCCTCCGCACCTGGGCCCAGGGTGTGGAGCCCATAGAAGAGATTGCCTCTCTGAGGGGGTAGAGGGGTGGGCAGGCCCCGATGGCTTCCTTCCCCAGCAGTCGTGAGGTCCAGGGCCTTGTCAGGGGTGCTGGGCTCTTCTGTGGACTTGGCTGCCTTTTGCCACATCGTTTATGATTGAAATGGTGTTTCCTGATGTTTACGACTATTGAAGCTTTCTGACTTTATTAACTTAATCCCTGGCAATGCTTATCAGTCTCTCATGAGCCTGGGAGAGTGAAAACATTACCCTGTCCTGGTATTTTCCAGGAGCTGCCTGCTCTCTTCCTGTGTGGAGAGTGGGGATGTGTTTGAGAGAGAGATGCAAGTTAGCAAGCAGAGGGCACAGTGCTTGCCCCTGACTTTCAACCTCTCTCTTCTTTTGCTGGTGTGTATCTAATCTTTCTCTCCGCCATCAGGTGAGACATCCTGACCCCGTGTCATAACTTCGCCCTGATAAGTGCTGCCCGGGTAATTCCACTGTGTCAGCACACAGCTGCCTTCCCTGACATATGACAGAAAACTTTCAGTGCGTTAGGAAGTTCCCACCGACCACTTCTATCTCAAAGCCAATAGAACAGGGCCACTTTCAGGATCCTACAGATTATCAGGAAAAGAACGAATTTTATATGAGACTTTGGGGCTTAAGTGTTGATGGACATAAGGTGGTATTGCTAAAATCCTGAAACAGAAAAGAAAGAGCAATTTGCTGCATTATATGTCTAGAGTTTAAGAAAAATCCAGTGATACCCAGTGTCTCTAAAAGCTGGAGAAAGTTCTGGCCTCACTCAATACAAATGACAAAGTGGTCCTTTTAGAGCGCAAATCTGATCCTGTCCCTCTGCCTGAAATTGTCCAATGCCTTTCCATTTTCTTTGGATAAGCTTCAAATTCCCAGCCAAGACCTGACCACATGTGTCCATGCTATGTCCACCCCTTAGCCATGTCCTCCTTGGCACTCCCTTTCAGTCATACTAGTTTCTTCTCCCTCCTGGGCCTTGCAGGATTCCCTTCCCTCCATTCTTCTTCCCCAGCCAACTCCCATTCAATCTCTAGACCTCAGTTTAGAGCCCTCCCCTAATTTGTCAGTTCTGGTTTGGGATGCCTTACCCTAGCCTGTCAGACAGATTCCATCACACCGAGCCCAATGCATAGTAGTTGCTCAATAAAACATGCATGCTGGATGAATAAACACCAAGAAAGAAACATCTAGAAGGAGACAGATTTAGTTGGCATTGAGTTATTATTTATGTGATGCCATGGGCTCCACTCTTAAGAGAAAGAGTGTTTTTCAGAGAGCTGATCTGAGAAATAGCTCTATGCACTACTTCCTTAAGGATACCGTGAAAAAGTCAAGATGATTTATCCCTCTTTTAACAATAAGCAGAGCAAGATTCTCTGGTCTAATTGCATACATGGGACTAATATTAATGAAGTGATATTCACACAAAGCTGAGCTCATTTGACTAAACAAACTAAGGTAATATATATTCAGAGAGAGATAAAACAGAAAAAAAATCTATCCCTACTGTTGGCATTTAAGATTATTGTTACAGCAGTCACATGTCTTAAATGTTTTGATCAGATTCTTCTGAGTGTAAATTATTCTGTTTTTTTCAAGTTAGGGACAAAGGAAAGAAAATGCCATTTCCCTCCCTCCTCTGCCTGTATTGATGGGCTCAACAAGCACAAACTGTGTGAGCAGTTTTCTGCTTTCAAATTTATTTACTCCCCAAAGAAAAGCTACTTGCATTTCATTATTTTTTTAAGCACACGTGGGCTTTAATTTGGTGAGAAAATATCCTTGCCATTAAGAGGATTCTGCCTCATTGCCTCTAATAAAAAAGCCTTCCCCTTAAATTTGCAGAACTCAAGGAAGCATAAATTAAAACAACGTTTGTTGTTGTCGCTTTGATCAACAAACACCCATCTCCAAAAGAAAACACTCTAAACCAGGCCACACTGAAAAAAAAAAACGGTCCCTTCCCTAAAATCAACCCACCCATACAAACAGCTTAGCCTCCCGCCTGGATAAGGAAGAAAGAAATGGGATGGGGTTGGGGATAGGAAGCAGAATTGGGAAGGGAATTGCGGTTCTTAAGTTCCTTATTTTGCCTTTTGGCACCACTGTCCTCAACTATTAGCTCTCCGACTATTACACTTTTGATTTGGAATCAAGTAGTAAGGACTTACTAGAGTCTGTTGTTTGGACTTCAAAGCATCTCTTGCCATTATCCAATTTTTTAAATATTCTGTTGGCCCGTGGTTCAGAAAGAGTGGAGACTCACGCTTTTCCTCTCTGCTTCTGCAAACTCTTACATCTTTTTCTTTTTCCCCCTTTTGGTCACATAAAGAGAAAAGATATTTATATGTAACTGTAAGGCAGCTTGCTACGAGACAAAAAGGGAGGAGAGGGGATGAAATAATAGCCAAAGGAATAGTAATGTATTTTCCTCTTCAGAAGGTATTTGACCATTGTCTCTCTCTCTCTCTCTCTCTCTCTCTCTCTCTTTTTAATGTTTTAAGTTTTTCAAAGTTTTAATTGTAGTTTTTTAAAAAAGCACATAACATAAAATTTACCATCTTGACCTTTATAAAGTGACAGTTCGGCGGTGTTAAGTATATTTACATTATTGGATAAGAATTCTCCAGACTTTTTCTTCTTGTAGAACTGAAACTGTATGCCCACCGAACAGCTTCCCAGCCCCCACTTTACTGTTGTTTTTAAATTAAAATTGAAAACATGAACCCTTCTGATTCTGTAGAATGTCCTCATTATCTCATATGGTAGGAAGTCAAAAACGTTGTGTGTTTTTTGTACATAAAAGATACCTGTTTTCCAAGATCACTGTTCTCCAGGTTACTTATCTGCCATTCTCTGCTGCGCATTCTACGATAAGTGACAGAGGAAACATATCCTGTCCTTGAACCTCTAGCAGCCTGGCTCTCCGACTCTCCCCTAACGTGGAGATCAAAGGAGAGTTCCCCTCTGACCACATAGAACTATCTCCTTTCCCCTCAGACTTCAGAAGCCATTTCCTCCTACCCACCCAGCCTCCCATTCCGCCCACTCCCGCCGCTGTGACATACTGGTCTCTGGTCTCACGTTTCACACCAGCTGCCAGGGTCCTCACTTGGGTTGGCTCCAGTTTTCTGAAGCCTGGCAGTTAGTTAATAAGAAAACCGGGGATGTAAATCACGGACTCAGACAGTTTCCTGTGGGGGAGCTTTTAAGTTCCCATCAGATCTTTTTATCCCAGTGTGTGAAGGGGAGACCAACGCTCCCTTCAGACACACATAGGAATATAGACCAGAGAGAAACAAGGTTGGGTACAGGCAGAGAGTGGGAGGGAAGCTCAGGGGAAAGATGCTTAATACAGGCTTTCATTCTTCTGCCCAAAACACATTCATTTAATGAAGAGTGGCGATCTCTTGCTAGAGTTACAAGAAAAAAGCAGAATTTTCAGTCTGGCAGTTCCAATACTGATCGGGGAAGGGTTCTGGCTTGATAATTAGTAATACACGATTACCACTGATATTTCTAAAAACAGGTTTTAGAGCATTTTTTTGTTTTGAGAACTCGGCAGTTCCAATGCGCTGGTGGAACATTTATTAGAGAACTATTCTCTACCATGATTGCACTAGACACTGTAGATTCCCAGATGAGAACTAAAGATGTGCTCCCTGCACTCTGGGATGTCATCATCCAGGTGTCAAAAACCTGGAGTATATTACAGCAGAGAAGGCTGAGGGCTGATACAGGCTGAGGATCAAAGTCAAGGGACCCTAAAGTTCTGTAAGGGGTAGAATAAAGGAAATGAAGCACTCAGCAGAGTGCCTGAGGCACAGCATTCAACAAATGAAGTTGTCAATAACAGGGACGATAATAACATCATCCAGACATTCACCCAGGAGTAGCTCTATAGGGAATACAGGGCATACCCATAACAGAACGAACAATACTTTAAAGCCATATACAATAAGCACCAAAATTTCATAAATTTGGGGGGAGAAATAGCTAAAGCAATTGGGGGAAGGTCTTGAAAGATTGGGACTTACATAAACTAAGAGAGACAAGAACCACCTGGACTCAAACAATGAGATAATGGATGTGTGCATAACGGTCAAAGAGCATTCACTGGGTCAGTACTGACAGGTGCTCTGCACATGGGCATCGGCGGTCCCTGCTCATGAAACACTCATAGTCTAGGAGGGGGAGTTTCTATTTGAATGGCACCAATAGCTCTATTGAAGGTAAAATTTGATAAGGGCTATAGTGGATGATTGAATAATGTATTTTAAGAATTCAGAGGAGAGAAAAATTGCTTTTGGTTAAGGGTCAGAGAAGTTTCCTTGAGAATGGAATACATTTTATAGGCACTAGGAAAGGAATACATTTTTCAGGTCCAAGGAGAAGGGCTAGAATTTCCTTAGTAGAGATTGGGGTTGAAGAAGGAACCGCAACCCAGACAAAGGAACATGTGAGTAAAGTGCCCAGGAGGTGAACCAGGACATGCTTGTAAATGGTAATATTGGACTTCCTAAAGGTAGCTAGAGAAATTCTCTCCTTATAGCTGGGGTAAGAAGGATAGAATCAGGTAAAGTTAAGGGCCCTTCATTGGAGAAAAGGCACAATTTTTAAAAATATATATATTTTATTGATTTTTTTACAGAGAGGAAAGGAGAGGGATAGAGAGTCAGAAACATCAATGAGAGAGAATCATCGATCAGCGGCATCCTGCACACCCCCCACTGGGGATGTGCCCGCAACCAAGGTACATGCCCTTGACCGGAATCGAACCTGGGACCCTTCAGTCTGCAGGCTGATGCTCTATCCACTGAGCCAAACTAGTCAGGGCAAGCACAATTTTTAAGAGTAAAAAATATAGCCCGGCTGGCATGGCTCTATGGCTGAGTGTCGACCTATGAACTTGGAGGTCATGGTTCCATTCCCCGTCGGGGCACAGGCCCGTGTTGCAGGCTGAATCCCCTGTGTGTGGCGTGTGGGAGGTGGCCAATCAATGATTCTCTCTCATCTTTGATGTTTCCATCTGTCTCTCCCTCTCCCTCCCTCTCTGAAATCAATAAAATATACTAATATATGAAATTTCCATTTATTGAGAGAAAAGATCATTCTGGGGACATCTGGGACTTTGCTCATCCTCCATTAGATTGATGAGGCAAAGTGGGTTTTTAAGTAGCTTTCTCTGACTGGCAATGAAGTAAGTCTGCCTACAGAGCACATGTGTCCAGTTTCCTCCCCCCTCTAGGAGACAACAAAAACGAGTCTTCTGACTAAATAGTGTAACCTGCAGTGTTATCTTGGTCAGCCAGGGTGGCATAAGAACAAAGCATGGGCTTTGGAGTCAGGCAGACCTTTTTAATTCTTCATTCTGCCCCTGCTTTACTATTGGGGCTTAGTAAGTTACTTAAAATCTGAGCTTCGTTTTGTCTCCAAATAAAATGGGACTGTTCCTAGGTACCTTGATGTGTTATTATAAAAATCAGGAATAAGGTATGTAAAGCCCAAGACGTGGTATAGGACAAATACTAGGCACAAAGTAAATGGTGGCTGTTATTATCAAAATAAATGATAGCTGTGGCTCAGCTCTTCCCGGTCTACACCCTGACACGACAGCCAGAAGCCTGCAGAATCTGCCGAGGGCCCTGCAATC
The DNA here is from genome assembly GCA_004026665.1 of Murina feae. Taxonomy (NCBI): domain Eukaryota; kingdom Metazoa; phylum Chordata; class Mammalia; order Chiroptera; family Vespertilionidae; genus Murina; species Murina feae. Next base: position 26,076 of record PVJC01009627.1, on the reverse strand, counting down.
TTCTTGCCTTTGGCTACTGCAAGCATACTTTGGACATCTCCCAACGGTACTGGTTACAAGAACTTTAAAAATAAATGTTCTCTCCCATCTTATCTCCTGGTTCCTAGGTAAGAGCACTAAAGTATGCGGAATAACACGGACATCCGGCTTCCCAGTAGAACAGTTTCCTGTACACCTACTGGGAGAAAGTTGTGCTTAAAAGCAAATAAGCTGAAAAAAGTAAAGAAAAAAAATGGATCAGTGCTTGAATCTACATGTGAGGAGTATGAAATATAACGGTGTAACTTCAGGCAAATCAAAGAGATCCTTAAAAAAATAACTACTGTCATGGTACTTGGTGGCCAGAATCTTTTTAAAAAGCAAATTGTTTGTGGTTTTGAAAGGATAAGGGGAGAGGAGTTGGCTTCTTTAAGTCAATAAAGTGAGACTGCCAAAAAGTAAACAGGAGCTACCTTTAACTTCTCTGCTGTTCTCCTGAGAGCCAGAGAAGCTAATACTTAAGACCAATGAAGCTGCCAACTAGCCAGTGGAAAATTTATTTTCAAAATTAGATTTACAAATGAAGGTAAGGTGTGTGTTTTTTAAGCCCAAAGCACCAAGTAGAATTTAACCCTTTTTGAAAAAAGTATGTAGAGATTAAATATCCTATTGTCTAAGCCTCAGTAGCAGTTAATCATCAAAGTAACTCATTTACATTTCAAAAATACCCATTAGGCCCTAGCCAGTTTGGCTCAGTGGATAGAGCCTTGGCCTGTGGACTCAAGGGTCCCAGGTTCGATTCTGGTCAAGGGCATGTACCTTGGTTGTGGGCACATTCCCAATAGGGGGGTGTGCAGGAGGCAGCTGATCGGTGTTTCTCTCTCATCGATATTTCTAACTCTATCCCTCTCCCTTCCTCTCTGTAAAAAATCAAGAAAATATATTTTTTAAAAATACCCATTAGTTTTACCCTGGCAGCTTGTTTTTATTTCTTGAAGTTATACCTCTGCAATACCTTGGGCTGTTCTTAAAGCAGTATGAGACAATGTTAATGCCATTTAAATATTTTCAATATTTATATGGAGTCAAAACCTCATATAACAGAGTCTTAGGAAGAAACCTAGCCAATAGAATAGATGTCATGATGTTGAAGGTACAATTAATAAGATGTCCTTTTTGAAAGGCCTGAAATGCCGATACGATCGATGCCAAGACCTGAAGTGCCAAATCAATGAGCTTTAGCAAAAGAAGTGATTTTGGTTTTGATGCTGTGTCTTGCTATGGAGAAGTTATTGGTGTCTTTGAATTATCTTGGTAAGGAAAGCAGGTCTTTACAACAAGTAGGTCATAGCTTTGTAAGCAGTGGAATAACATGGTACTTGTGTAGTCATTAAGACAGATTTCTACAGGTAAATCATTTGTTCAATTTGTATGTGCATTTATAACACATCCATTTCCAGACCTGCTCTCTCCATATGTGGCACATAGGATTAGATTCACACACCTCAAGTTGATTTTAAAACCCTCCAGGCATACAGATGTGTCCATGCCAAGTCTTCTCTCCCCAGACTTCTCTTTTTTAACCTCTTCTCTCCAGCACTAAGAGTTATGTTTCAATAACTCTTCTCTCTTCTCAACCAATCCTCACACAGGCTTTCAGGAAAGCAATTTTTGTTAAAATACAAGTTGCAGATCAATGACAGGAATTGCACTGAATTTCATTTCTATTCCTCCTCACACACCCCCCAAATTCTTATTTATCTTCATCTGTAACTTCAGTCATATATGAATATTCTTCTAGAAAAGAAAAAGGGGTTACAGCTTCCATCAGAACATATTGGACTATGTTCCAGGAAATATTTCAATTCTCAATTCTTACACTTCTTGGACACCATTAATTAAAATACTTCCATTAATAGAAAATAATGGTTACACTTGTGCTCAGGCACAGGTTGAGTTGGGAATGCTGGCTGGCTCACCCTGTCTGCCCTTGCCCACACTGTCTCCCCACTTTCCCTGTGCACATTCTCCCCCGTGACAAGGACATACCGGTATTTGAGTACACTCCAGTTGAACTCATGCTGTTAAGGACCTGTCACTTGTAGAGTTTTACCTTTCAGGATTCTGGCTGTCAGTACTCATTGTCACCCAGATCACATGTCTTTTTCCAAGAGTCAAATGACCTTCACATACCAAGTGCACTTCACCTTCTTCCAGAAGGTTGTTGCCACTAATGAAAGGTGGCAGCTGTTAGGAGTTCACACCACCCCTGTTCTGAGCTTCAGGGTTAAAAAAGGAAAATCACTCTCTCCAGCACCAACAGCTACAATCACTTTTAAACAGGTGAGGTTTAGTGGTTTGAACCAAAGCTTGACCTGAACCTTTTACAAGTGAATTTACAAAGTGGATTTTCTTACCTGATATTCTGCTCAGTGACCAAGATTTAAATGAACACCATAAGTTGAAGAATCTAATCTAATAAAAGAGTAATATGTAAATTAACCATCTCTCTGGGATGTCTAAGCCACACCCACCAGCCAAGCTACACGTACCAGCCAATCAGAGTGGCTGTATGCAAATTAACCCAGACAAGATGGTGGCCAGCAGCCACAGAGCTAGAGTAAACAGCAGGCTTCCGTTGCAACTGCCTGCCTAGGCTGGCTGAGCCTCTGCTCACACTAACAATGTTTTAATTATAGAAGCCTTGGAGCTGAAACAAACAGGAGGCTTCCTTACCTGCCTAGGCCTCGGCTCCAAGCAACAGTGTGTCAATTATAGAAGATAAATAAACCCCAGAAACCTGATTCCAGCCAGCCTCACTGGGACCTTGGGTCAATGGGAGCTGTGGACAGCCTGAAAGCCTGAAAATGGCCCTCAGCCCCTCACCCAGGCTGGCCAGGTACCCCAGTAGGGACTCAAACCCTGAAGGGACTGTGGGCAGCCTGAAAATGGCCCTCAGCCCCATCACCCAGGCTTGCCACGCCCCAGTGGGGTGAGGGTCTACTGAGGGGCTTGGCCAGCCTGTAAACAGCCATCAACCCCTCACCCAGGCTGGCCAGGCACGCCAGCAGGTGGACATCCCCTGAGGGGTCCCAGACTGCGAGAGGGCACAGGCCAGGCTGAGGGACTCCCCCCAAGTGCACAAATTTTTGTGCACCGGGCCCTTAGTATATATAATAAAACCTTTGCCCTAGCTGGTTTGGCTCAGTGGATAGAGTGTCAGTCTGCAGACTGGAGGGTCCCAGGTTTGATTCCAGTTAAGGGCACATGCTCAGGTCGTGGGCTCGATACCCAGTAGAGGGCATGCAGGAGGCAGCCCATCAATGATTTCTCTCATTACTGCTGTTTCTATCTCTATCTCCCTCTCCCTTCCTCTCTAAAATCAATAGAAATATATATTTTTAAAAAGCCTAAGTGAATGTTACAGCAGAATAACTGGTTGCTATGATGTGCACTGACCACCAGGGGGCAGACATTCCATGCAGGAGCTGCCCCTTGGTGTCAGTGTGCGCTGCTCAGCCAGAAGCCGGGCTCACAGCTGACGAGTGCAGCGGTGGTGGCAGCGGGAGCCTCTCCTGCCTCCACAGCAGGGCTAAGAAGCAGTGAGCAGAGCAGTACGGAGCAGTGAGCAGGCAGGCGGTAAAGAGCGAGGGGTCCCAGATAGCAGATAGCGAGAGGATGCAGGCCAGGCTGAGCCACGCCCCCTCCAATGCATAAATTTTGTGCACCAGGCCTCTAGTTTACTATAGTGTTCTGACATAATCATCATTCTCTCCCATACAGAGTTAATAATGATTTTAAGTGCAGTCTAAGTAATGAGAGCTAAAATTCAATAAGCGCTTACTTTATAACAGGCACCATTCTAAGTGCTTATATAAAGTATTACATCTGAAACACAGGTCAATTTTTGGTCATTTTACAGTTGAGTGAGCTCATGGAGAAGGTTCATGACCAGCCCAAGGTCATATGGCAGTTTCTGTGGCCAGGATTAAGCACTATGCTCCCAGAGACCGCACTGTTAACAGGCATGGGATTGCACATTAGGCATGTGATCAACATCAAGGAACCCAGCACTTCCCACTCAATCCATCTTGCCATGCCGTCAGTGTGACTTCCTGAAGGCACAGATCTGATCATGGCACCGGTGTAAACTTTTAATTTCTCATCACCTACAGGATAAAGCCTAAATCCCAAAGGTGGTCCAAAAGGCTTCCTACCTTCACCTGCCTCAATCTACTTTGTTTGCCACCTGCCCAGGCACTGGCCATGGTACTTGCAGCTCCACAATTGGCCTGGGATTTTTTTTATGCTTCTGGACCTTCAAACATTCTGCCTGATCTTCCCAGCCCCCCTCCTTTTAACCCCAGTAAGCTCATGTTCATCCTTCAAGACTTCTCCCAAACATCTTCTCTATACCCTTCCTGGACATACATATTTTCTCTTCCATTTGCTACCGTAGAACAAAAATAAAATTAAAAGCTACCACATGCTCAACACAGTGCTGAGCATTTTACCTGTTTGGTGGGCACAAATCTTGAGCCACAAACACAATTATGAAAGAAATGTAACTGCTTCTTTTGTAAAAATCGACAGTTTATGTTTTAAGACCTCATTCAAGCTAGGAGACAGAAACTTACTATCAGCCAATTCAGCATCTCCTCCAGCTCCTGTGGTTGCAACTGAGCTGAGAAGTTTAGGCAGAGTCTAGGGTGTTAGTGTGTGTGTTTGTGTTTGTGTGTGTGGGCAAGTTGGGATAGTTGTGTCTGCAGAGCCTCAGTCCTTTAGGCACCTGTGACTGCATGGCTTTACCAGATATATCCTACCTCTCCGGGGCCCTCTGGGTTGGGAGGATGGGTGGCAAGTGGGAGGCTCTCTCCTTCCTAGGTGCACCACAGACATTTCTGACTCCTACTCTGTGCTGGGTTCCCAGCAACTCTGGGACTGAGCCAGCTCTCTGGACTCTTGCATGGTGTCAGTACTCACATACTTTGTGCTTTCAAATCCCTAAGCTTATCTGGAGCTCCATCTGGCCCCATGTGGACTCAGAATGGCTCCACCTTTTAAAGCCCCTTCTCTTCCCTCCTCTGCCTCACTTGTCCGTCATTAGCCCTGGAAAACTGTTATATCTGTTGGGGAGAAAAATTAGCTCTAACTGAGTTTTCCTCCAGATCTTAAGTCTTATGCCTGGATTCCTTTGTTACGTGAGTTCTGCTGAGTCATCCCTTCCTTGGTCAATGAATGTTACAGATTAAGAGGAAAAACAGGAGTATGGGGAAATTCAACGGAAGGAATAAGAACAGCTAATATCTGACTATTCCCCCTGCCCTCCAGACACACACCCAATATAATCTCTGTAAAAATCTATGGGTGGTATAATTATTCTTATTTTACAGAGGAAAAACGGAGGCATAGTGAGATCAGTTAACATTGCATGCAGGTAGCAAGCTCTTGACCACCAACCATACTCTACTTTCCTTATCACATGGTATTGAAATCACTTCTTTAGACGTTGGAGATTCTGCGTTAAATCTTGCACTCCATCTTGATAGCCCTAAAGCCTGGCACTGAGCAGGTGCCCAGGAGGTGGTGTTTGAATTGAAATGGGTCAAGGTGAGTTAAAGAAAGAGAAGGAGGAGGGGTAAAAAAGGCCAATGGGAAAGTTTTCGTATCTTAAGCTATTCTGGCACTTCCTGAATAATATTCTGTCAACGAAAATATAAGTGGAATGGAAAGTTTAGTGGTATTAGCTAAATCATGTCCAGAATTTAACTCTCTTTACATTATAGTGTCAGATTATTCTAACCATAGAAATTAATTCCTGTGTCCAGAAAAAAATAAAGTTGTAAATCACTGGTGACACATATGTGGGGCTCCCCTGCATACAGAGGCACTGACCAGACCTGCTGGGAGTTATCAGCCAATGCAGCCCCCATGATTTTTTTTTTTTTAGTTTAAATGCATTTGATTTTTAGACAGCCTACATGACATGTTTCTTCTTAAAAATGATGCCTCCGCTCCACATAAATCGAGGTCCAAATAAATGAGGAGCTCAGGATAACATCCGTCCCATCTGTCCTGTCCTGGTGTGTAGATGAAAAACAGCAGCCAGTTATGATGACAGGGGAGAGGTCAAGTTGCCAAATTTGTTAACGTTTTTCCTTTTCTGAACCATCCTTAAAGAGAATCATATGTGGGGTCACACCATCCTCACAGGGGTCCAGCAGAGCAACCCTGCCATCTGGACTCATGTTGTCTCCAACAAAGAAGTGGTCGGTTTTGGGGGGTTTTGTTTGTTTTTTTTTGGTTTGTTTTTTTAAAAATATATTTTATTGATTTTTTACAGAGAGGAAGGGAGAGGGATAGAGAGCCAGAAATATCAATGAGAGAGAAACATTGATCAGCTGCCTCCTGCACACTCCCTACTGGGGATGTGCCTGCAACCAAGGTGCATGCCCTTGACTGGAATCGAACCCGAGACCCTTGAGTCCGCAGGCCCATGCTCTATCCACTGAGCCAAACCAGTCAGGGCAAGTGGTGGGTTTTGAAACTGGCAAAAATGTGCTTGATCTGTGCTGCAGCACCTGTCATAAAAGGCTTTACTTTTTCTGGTCTCTGTTCTCCAAGTTTCCCTTTGAATGATTTCATGTCATCTTTGATGTCTTCCTGTAGGCTTCTTTGGTGAAGCTGGTTTCCACGATTGATGAGGTCCTGGTAGATGCCCTATGATTTTTTAATTTACCTTCTAGATATTGTCACTCAGATGCTGGTGTTTTATAAATCGCATAACTTCTGGAATTTCACACCCTTCTATTACATTTTTGTCTGAAAGTGTTTTTTTTTATTCCACATTACATAATTCCCTCTGATAACAAATATCATTGATCCCCACAGCACTGACCATGTCCTTTGTCTCCTATGCTTCTATGAGGACAAAAGCTTGCTGACTGCCTTCACCCTCTGAAGCTATCCCTTGGAGTTTTCTTCTGCTACTTTTGTTGTTATTTTCTTCTTCCTTTTTGCCTCTGTTAGTCTGATAAAGTTTTGACGCAGGCTGCTAACCCAGGCCCACAAAGCCATCTGCACTGCAACTGAGTGCTGTACTAACATGTACAGTGGCCCAAAGAGTGAGTGAACTTTCACCAACCTAGTCCTGCCCCTTTTCCTTGGGTTCTGACCTCTGTAAGATTCCAAGTAGATTTCTGGATAACAGCCAGGTTGCCTAAAGGCCTTCACCAGGGAACTTAATCCTGGGGCTACAAAGAACAATGGACAACATAGAGGTGCTCTTGTCCATATGAGTCAGTTGCCAGCAGCAGCAAATGCTTTTCATAAGGAGAGAGGGTGAGGAAGGCGTTAGCTCAGAGGACTAGGGGCTCGCTGGGCTATTTATGGGAAAGGACCTTGATGGAGGATGAAAGGTGTTGGTTGAAAAGACTAAATGCATCAGGTCCTCAAATAATGTCATTTTGTTATATCTTCAATGAGATGCTGTAGGAACTTGATTCTTGTTTATATCCATAAGCCTACAGTTAAATTGGTTTTGTTAAATGTTGTTTTGCTTAAAGTCACAAAACCTATTGATGACGTTAAGTAAAGACTTACCCTGAAGAAAAAACAACTGAAAGGAATTATAGTGTTTTCCCCTTTTATGTTACAGTCACCACTTCATGAAATAAATTATTTCTCAGATTGGCATGATCTTAAATGTCTTTTCTTACTTTAAATTTCTGTTTTAACATTTTATTTACTAGTATGATTGTTCACTTATTTTTTACATTTTTCTGTGAGTTGTTCAAAAAGTTAAAGTACTTATTAAAGTACTTTAGAAGTTATGAAATGTTCACATTAAAACCAAATACCCACTTAAAGAGGAAGTGCACTATATGTTCTTCCTAATATTTTCTCTTTAAAGCAACAATCCATGCATCCTTTTTTGGTTGTGAGTTGTTTGTATTGATCATTAAGCAGTCCCTAAAACTGATTTTCAATATTCAGCAGATATTGACATATTGACATAGTTTTTCTAAGGTGTCAACATCCAAAAGAAGAGTAGAGATGAACCAGGGAATTTATTGTGTAACTGTGGCAGGAGTGGGTTGCATTGTATTATTGTATTATTATCATTATTATATTATTATTGTTTATCAAAGACACTTATGTTTCAAATAGTTATAATTTTCACATTAAAACTTATTAAAAATAATAGAAAGAATGACACGCAAAATTGGTAAAAGTAATTATAGACTATTTCTAAGTGAAATTTAGTTTTAATAGTTTAAAGTACAACATATATTACAAAACTATACTACCATAATATTGAAAAGAAGCTAAATTTATGAGGAAATAAATTCAGAAACTAAATCATGATAGGGTTTCTGTATGTAGTTTCATTAAAGATACAACTAATTAAAAGTTTTAGACTAATTGAAGTGAAATAATTCAAATAATAATTGTTGAATCTGGAATTTTGAGGTATATGGAAATAATCATAAATTTCTTCAGCTTTTTGTTCAAAATGTATATTCATTCATGTAGGTGTCTCCTTATTAATTAGACCTGGCCACTGTAATGGCAAAACAAACTTCCAATTATGTATATAGTATGAATCAAACCATTTTGATCCTCAGCTAGCATAGTCTCATTTGATGCGATTTTAGATGTATTTAGGTTATCATATTTACTCAAACTGAAATTTGGGTTTGTAGGTTGAAATCTTTAGAGGTTGGAGAAACCCGTGAAAGCACACTGTGCCTGCAGTGTCTGCCTCTGCTCCCATCCTGTCGCCTCCTGTTCGTGGCTCATGACCCTCTCCCGTACCATCACCATGGACCGTCCACACTTCTCGCTCATGTGTCTCTGTCAGGGACTTGTTCCAGTCTCTCTGATCTCTTTCTCCCACTACCCCCTCCAGCATGAGAGAAAGGGGGAAGGAGGACAAAATATACCTATTCCAAGGGGTAAATTTTATGGTGTGTGAGTTATATCACAATAAAAATGTTTAAAAAATAGTCATGACTTTTAAAAAAAGGAAACATATGCGAATAGTAGGTTTTAGACTGGCCACACATGCTCCTGTCTCTAAGAGCAGATTGCGCATACTTTTTCTATTTATTACCTCCTCATAAATGACTCTAGCATTTTGAAAGCTATATTTCCTGATCAGTATATCTGCTTCCATTTTGTAAACATTGTGTGATGCTAGTGTGATGCACCATTCCTGAGAGCAGTCCTAATGCCAGAACTAAAGGGCAGCAGTGCTTGACAGCGGCTGTCTTCAGTAACTGGCTTGGAGTTGATGCAGACATATGCCTGATATATGTAACCATCTCACGGGCATTTACCAGTCATGCTTTGTGAGGAAGGCCATCTTGAAGAGGAACTGAGGCACCAGGTGAGGGACTTGCCCCCAGCTCACGGAGAGAGATGTTAGCATAACTTTGTATTGCTGTGGAGATTTCTCACCTTTGATCCCACAAGACAGGCTGTTTTCCTTTATTTTACAAAAAAAAAATCTGATGATGCGTCTAATATACACATCCAAGGAAAAAGCAATTTCCAGAGTCTGTGGTACAATGGAAGCCCAATGATGGATTTCGCTGGTATAATACCGGCTGCGTGTGAGCTTAGATTTGAACCCAACGTGTGTTTTCAATCATCAGTTTGAAGCGATGCTTCACACAGGAATAGGGGGCTCTGGTCCACCCAGGAGAGTTCACCTGACCCTGAGCACTTAGGAAACAGGATGAAGCAGCAGCAGGACCGAGGTCTTACCTTCTCTGCTTCCAGAGCTCTCAGGGAATACTCATTTCCTCCACGGTGTGAGAGAGGGCACAGTGCTTTCCAAACTGTAAGGGTTGACGGCTTCTTTCAAGTTTCAGTTCTGAACATCACCTGCCTTCCCCAGCACTGGATTCCCACTAGGACGCGGGCAGTCAGCATTCGCCTCCGTGCTTCCCATGCCTAACAAGCACGTGTGCAGGGACCCCACTGGCTGTGTTGTAGACGTGTGTATGGGTTTGTATGTGCTTGTGATACCGTTGAAAATAAAATACAATTTTAAGGGGGATCATGCTGTACAGGGCGCAGTAGAGCCTGCCCATGAAAATATCAGTAAAGAGGTTTATTTAGCGGTTGCACAGCCAAGTAAAGACAAGTGGTATCAACTGTAGGGGAACTGAGTTTTCTTATTCCTACCTAATTAGGCATTCTCTTTTGTGTGTGTCTATATGGATATTTATTGCCTTAAATATGGGACCTGAGATTTTTAACAACAGAGATTCTACATGATTAAGAAGAAGTAAAGTCACTTTCAAATCTTATTTAAATTTCTGTAGCTAACGTATGAAAACCATTAAGAAAGGTGCTCTCTGAAGGGGGGGGGGGGTTCTTACCTCCATTGAAAGAGGCTGGAAGAGCCTTTGAAGAAACATGAAATGAAAATAGCGCCCTACCTTCCTTAAGAATAACGGGGCACCCTGATCAGAAATGCACAACAGACGTAACTGTGTCTAAGACCCCAGAGTTTCCAAAACCGAATCCAGTACCTCCCCAAGGGCACAGCCGCGACCACTGAACCAGTCACCTGCCTCCCATCGAGAGATGATGCTCAGGGACACCAAAGGGCTGGAAGGAAGGTTTCCGCAGTCCCAGTGGGGACTCCCACTGGGAAGAGGACATAAGGAGAAAACGGATGGCTGTTTCCCTTGTAATGTGAGCTATTTTTTTTTTTTTAAAGCTGTGAACTTTTTACCTTGCTTCATTCATGCTTCATTTGACCAATTGCTAACTGTAGGGCCCTGAAAAGCGAGCGCGGGCTTCAGAGCGTCGGTGTTTTGCTTTTCTGGATTCCTCCTCATTTCGGACGGGGCGGGGGACGAGCCGGGCACCCTGGTGACTGCGACCCGGGGAGGAAGAGCCCGGGAGTGCGCGCGCCGGCGCGGAGGGGGCCCGCGGGCAGCCCGCCGCCTCCCGCCGGGGTCCGCTTTCAAACGGCAGGAGCCTCCGCGGCCATTGACATGCAAATGCAGGCCTGAGCGCGGGGCCAATCGCCGCGCCTCCCGCGGGATTACCTGGTGGCGAGCGCCGAGCGCGCGCGGCCCCGCCGGTGCGCCCCCGCGGCGGGGAGGCGTGGTCGGCGGCGCCCTGCACCCTCCGGGGCCCCGGAGCCCGGATTCAGGCGGCCGCGCCGCGCGCCCCGGTCCCGCCGCGCCGAAGCTGCTGGAGCCGGGCGCGGAGGCGCTGGGCGCGGCCGAGCCTCCCGTGGGTGAGCGCCGCCGAGCCCCCCGGCCATGCCCCGCGCCGCCTCCGCCGCGGTTTGAACTTGGCGTCGGCCTGGAGCCCCGCGCGGCCCGGGGGCGGCGGCCCTGCGAGCGGCGGTGGTGAGTGCGGGGCGGGGTCGGCTTCCCCGGGCCAGCGGCGGGGTGGGCGCGGCGGGCCGGGGCGCACGGCTGCCTTTGAAGGAGGGAGCGAGGGAGGGCGCCCCGCCGCCTGCTTTCTGGAAGCGTCGCTATTTCGGTCGCTGCGGGCGGCGACCCGGAGACCGGGTCTGGGGGGCCGCGTCGCGGGGCTGGCTCTCCGGGCAGCCGGCCTGCGGGGGCAGGTGGCGCGCTCCGCTCCGCTCGGCTCCGAGGGTCTCCGGACGCTCCGGGCCTGGGCTGCTTGCCGGGGAGGGAGGCAGAGGCTGCTGCGCCAAGACGAAAATAATTGCCGGCTATTGACAGCGAGAAAACTTTTCGGAACAAGTGACCTGTGAAATGTTTTAATTTTGATAAATGGCTGCCCACGAGGGCTCCCGCTGAGTTGAGAACGACCGCGCTTTCTGCGTTGTACTGGGTCCGTTTCTGCAGGAAAAGGCCCCAAATGCGCTCGGAAGGGCGTGCCTGCCCCTTCCCCCCACTTGTTGCAGATCGTGAGGCAGAGTTTTTAAAAGGTGTTTTTGCGGGTCCTGTAGGGATGTTTGAATCAGGGAAATGAAAGGCCGCCGGGCACGTGCTTGGCCGAAGGGCGAGCGCCCAGGAGATGTCAGTACCTGGAGCATCCGCGGGCGGGGCGGGCCCTTTCCGCGTGTCCTGCAGCGTGACTGGCTTTGTGTTCGTTTTCAGGTCGTGGTGGTGCGCTTTTGGACTAGCAGCCCACGATTGCCCTCATGCATGGCATCTCCATGGAGAGATGGCAGTGAGATGCCAGGGTGCAACAGGAAATCTTTTTCAATTTCTGTTGTGAAGATGGACAGTAACTGATCGTTTTCAATCAAAAGCATGATGGTCAGACCCATGGCTAAATCTTCCCCAAAATAATTTCACAAGAAGTTGTTTTGCATTTTAATTAATTCTGATGGCTATTTTTGTCTTTTAAGGTATCTTTTTTCCCCCCCGATGATAAAAGGTAGAATATACAGAAATGAGAAAGAAGTAAAGCCATCCTTAATAACATTTATGTGCTGTTTGCCAAGGCCTCGTTTTACACAAAAGCTCAGGCATTTGAAAACTTAGAGCTAGGGACATTTTTTTAAATTGCTAACAAACTTGGCCAGGGACTCAATCTAGTCATTAACAAGGAAGTAAACTTGTACTTTAAAAAAATGTTATAACCAACAATAACTTATTCACATGGAATAGAATTCATTGTGGCAGTTCCTCTTGAACCAGCTCCCCACATCTGTTCCTGACAAATGGTTTCTGTTTGCGTAGCCTGTTTTGTAAATACATCTCTCCACCATGAAAGGCAGAGTGTCCAGGCGTATATATCCTCCTTCCCAATGCTTGTAGCTAGGCTCATAGAGTTAATATTTTTATTGCTTTCTACATCAGAACTTCCTCACCGTGTGCTTGATAAAACCCTGGAGAAGGTTACCAAGGGATGTTGTAGAGAATTCTCTTCCCTGGAGATTTTAAGAATAGGATAAACATCCATCTGCCTAGGATGGCTTCAGTGCAGTTCTGCCTGGATAAAGGAAGACTAGCTAGGTCTCTATCAGGATCCAAATGGAGGAATTGTAAACTTACTTCAGTCCTCCATTATATGGGACCAAAGAAAACAATGGCCCCAAATCATCTGAGTCCAGTTTGAGGCAATGTCCTGTTTTTATTTATGTAAAACAAATACTCTTTTTTTTTTTTGTAAGAAAGAGTTGAAATTACCCTTAGGACTTGTCCAACCTTTTCTGTTGATGAATAGAATATCAATAATGATTCCGTTCCCTTCTAAGAAGTTATAGGTTAAGCACAGTGTAAATTCTGTGATTTAAAGTAAATGAATGAATTGACTTACGGGGATTGAAAGTTCTGCCTCAACTGGGCAGGAAGGGGTGTATCAGGATAAACCTCGGAGCTAAGGATGTTGTATGCCTGAGGCCTTTCTCTACTTTGGAACCACTGTTCTCTTTATTATCCTATCCTGTTACATTTTTTTACATTTACATTTTACTTTCTCCTCAAAATGTATTCTTGACTCTTCATTTTCAATGTAGAAACCATGTGGCCCTTTTACCAAAACCAAGGGTCTCTGTAACTTCTGGTGGAGGCTGTTCCCCGGGCTCCAGCACTGCTGCTGTGTTGCTGGCTTCTTTCAGAAGGTCAGGGTTCCATGGCTTGCTGCTTCCCCTGCCCTCCTGTTTGCCAGAAGCATCCTGTAATTCTAACCATTGTGTGACCTCAGTCGCAGGGACACCTTCCCTTTCCATAGTGTCACTTGATCTGGAGCAGCCACCTCTCTTTCTTCCTTCAGGGTCACTGGGAAGGGTTCACTCTCTAGGAAACGTCTGTCGAAAACAAAGTGGGAAGCCGAGAATCTCCTGCCTGGACAGTTTATCACCTTGCTCGAATGGATGAGCAGGGCCTCCACTTCACCCCCTCCAGCTTGTCATATTTTTCCATGCATGCCAAGCATGTTTCCTTTTGCTATAGTGACGCCTAAGAAAGGAACAGGAATACAGTATGAACAATGGTCATTTCATTTGTTCAGCAAACATTCACTGTGTAGGAGGCAGCCCAGGAACTGGAAATGGGATCTCTGCCTTCAGGGAACTTGCTATAGAAGAGGGGAGATCAAACAGGTTAATAAACCAGGGCATTTCTGAGGGAGTAGAATACAGAGTTAAGAACTTAGATTTGTTGTACGTTAAACAGGCACCAATCCCATGACCCAACATTTCCACACCTAGATGTTTCACAAGATAGAGGAAAACAAATATGCACAAAATGACTTATGAAGAATGTTCATAACAGCCTTATTTATAATTGTCAACAACTGGAAACCACCCTAAGTTCATCAACAGGAAAAGGGATAAACTGTGATATATCCATACAATGGAATACTTACTCAGTAATCAAAAGGAATGAACTCACGGTATAAACAACCACCTGGATGAATCCCGGAACCATTGTGTTAAACTGAAAGAATCTAGAGACAAAAGAATACAGAAGCAATTCTATTTCTGAAGTACTACTAGAATGGGCAAAACTAATCTATGACTGCAGATGTTGGTGCTTGCCTATGGGGGTGGGAGGATTGACTGAAAAGCAGTAAGAAGAGATTTTCTGAAGAGGTGGAAGTGTTCCATGTCTTTTTTTTTTTTTTTTTTTTTAGTTATCCTATATAATAAAAGGGTAACATGCTAATTGACCCTAACAGCAGAACCACTGGGAATGACTGATCACTATGACACACACTGACCACGAGGGGGCAGACGCATAATGCAGGAGCTGCCCCTGATGGTCAGTGCACACCCACAGGGGGAGCTCTGCTCAGCCACAAGCCAGGCTGACGGCTGCCAGTACAGCTGTGATGATGGGAGCCTCTCATACCTCCTCAGCAGCGCTAAGGATGTCCAACTGCAGCTTAGGCCTGCTCCCTGCTGGCAAGTGGACATCCCCTGAGGGCTCCCAGGCTGCCAGAGGGATGTCTGACTGCCAACTTAGGGCTGATCTCTCAGGGAGTGGGTGTAAGCCAGCAGGTGGACATCCTCCGAGGGGTCCCAGACTGCGATAGGGATGTGCTCCCCCTCCCCCAAGTGCACAAATTTTTGTGCACCAAGCCTCTAGTGGTTACATAAATATCCACAATGATCAAGAGTCATTAAACCAAACACTTATGACCTGTGCATTTTATTGTATGCAAAGCACAGATAAAATTAGAACAGACAAGGGTACATATCCCATCTCTGTCTCTAGGTGAATGTTGCCTTGGGCAAGTGTTAAATGCCTCTGAGCCTGAAGCCATTGGACAGCAATAAAACATCTTCATAGGGTTATTGTGAGGATTAAGTTAGATAATGAAAGTGTTCAGCTTAGTCAGAACTCAATAAATGTCAGCTAATCATGCACTGTGATAAATATGTGGTTTTGGTGTTGATGATAAAATTGTACTTTTAGTGAAAGCCATCTTATTTAATATTTCCAAGGCCTGGCCCACAGTTGGGGCCTATGGGGGAAGGAGGGTCAGCTGGCTAGGAGGAGGGACTGCAGGAGGTTGGCTGGCAGGGGGAGGGGAGGGGGGAGGAGGAGGAGGAAGGGGTCGCGGAAGGTTGACTATGGGAGGACACTGACCACCAGGGGGCAGCTCCTGCATTGAGCTTTTGCCCCCTGGTGGTCAGTGCGCATCATAGTAACTGGTCAACCAGTCATTCCAGCTGTTTCAGTCGTAACCGTCACTCAGGCTTATATATATACTAGGGGCCCAGTGCACAAAAATTTGTGCACTCGTGGAGGGGCGGGGGGAGGTCCCTTAGCCCAGCCTGTGCCCTCTCACAGTCTGGGACCCTCTTGGGGGATGTCCACCTGCTGGCATGCCTAGCCAGCCTGGGTGAGGGGCTGAGGGCTGTTTTCAGGCTGCCCACAGCTCCCATTGACCCAGCGTCCCAGCGAGGCTGGCTGTAATCAGGTTTCTGGGGTTTATTTATCTTCTATAATTGAAACATTGTTGCCTTGAGTGGAGGCCATAGCCGGCCTAGGCAGGCACTTTCCTCCATTGCTGGTGCAACGAAAGCTTCCTGTTTGCTCTAGCTCTGTGGCTGCCGGCTGCCATCTTGGCTGGGTTAATTTACCTACAGTCCCTTTGATTGGCTGGTGGGTGTGGCTTAGGTGTAATGGAGTGAGGGTCAATTTGCATATTACTCTTTTATTAGATTAGATATACTAGATGCCCAGTGCATGAAATTCATGCACGGGGGAGGGGGTATCTCCCAGCCCAACCTGTGCCCTCTTGCAGCCTGGACCCTTTGCTCCTTACTGCCTGCCACTGCCGCTGTGAGCAGGGCTTCTGGCTGAGTGGCGCTCCCCCTGTGGCAGCACGCTGACCACCAAGGGGCAGCTCCTGCATTGAGTGTCTGCCCCCTGTTGGCCAGTGTGCGTCATAGTGACCAATCATTCCTCCACTCTATTTGCCTGTTAGCTTTTTGTTGTATAGGATAGCCTGAGCATTATATGTATCTTCTTTTTAATGTGTTGTGTTTTTTTTTAGGTTGCAGGGAATTTAAATTTATAGTTCTTGCCTACCTGATCAAAATACCACTGGGGCTTTGCTTTGACAGCACAAGTAAATCCCAAAGAGAAGAAATTCCCACCAGGCAAACATTTACTGTGTAGGAGGCAGCCCAGGAAATAGGGAATTTTTGACAACTAACTTAAGGATACTAGTTAAAGCTGAACTCCCAAACTAGGCTCACATCATCCTCTGGGAACCTAGGTGAAAGGGTTACATATTATATTTTCTTCCAAAGGTGGAAAACAACTCTTGATCTCTGTATGAAACCAATATTGTGCTTTTTTAAAAAAATTTAAAATTTTTAAAATAATTATACAACTTGAATTTTCAGCAAAACACTTTGGACAGAGGGATAAATAAAATACAGGAGTTTACTTAATTTATTAAGCTTTATTTTTTTTCAGATGTTTTATTGATTTCAGGAGGAAGGGAAAGGGAGAGATATAGAAGTTCAATGATGAGAAAGAATCATTGATCAGCTGCCTCTTGCACGCCCCAAACTGGGGATCAAGCCAGCAACCCGGGCATGTGCTCTAATTGAGAATCGAACCATGACCCCCTCATTCATAGGTTGACCCTCAACCACTGAGCCACACACCAGCTGGTCAAGTTTCAGTTATTATTTAGTTCAATAGAATGTTTGCCAAAGATGTTTCCTATACTTTGCCAGCTCCAGCAGAGGCATTTTGTTGTTGCGTTGGTTTAATTCATTCCGTAAACATGAACCATTTACTGAGAACATTTTAATAGCCTCTGGAATTCAGCGATGAATAGGAGATATTTTACATTCAAGGATTCATAGACGCCCTGACTTAGTATAAATGTATATCCATTTCTCTTGAAATATTTGTCAGGCAGAGGGTTGTCTTCCCCCCTCCTTCCCCCCTCCCATCTTTTTTAAAGCCTCTTGCTTATTGTGGAAGTTTAAAATCCTAGTTCTTTTTCATTGATACTATTTTCTTAAACATCAGAGTCTTTTGCTAACGTGTTTTCTTGTTATTCATTACTAAAGATAACTAAAGATAATGTTATTCATTACTAAAGCAACAACAAAAACCTTATGTACAAAGGCATTTTAGTGTCATGGAAAGGTCTTGGACTGAGGAGCCGGGCTGACTTAGGTTAGCATCTGAGTTCCACCACCTACTAGCAATTTAGGTTAAGTTCTTAAATTCCTTAAATCTGAGTTTCCTCATCTGCAAAAGGGTGATAAAAATACCTAACAGAGGTATTAATGCTTAATCAGATTAAGGCTGTTACAAGGATTGACAAAATACATGTAAAGATAACTAGCTTAACACCTGGTGGGTGTTAACTTCTCATGTGTATTGAGTATTTGCTAAGAGTGGCGAACTGTCTGAAACTTGTATCTTCCTCACCCTCCTAGGAAGTAGGCACCATTCTTACCTGCTTGTAAAGGTGAGGAAACCAACGCAGCTGAGGTTAGGTGTGGAGGTGCCAGGATTGGAACCTGGCAAGACCTTGCCTCTCACCTGAGGAGGTTCATAATAGATGTCGGTTTTCTCTTTTAGGTAAAATTATTTTTTATTTAATAACTGCAAGGAGAAAGGAGCATTGACAAGTGCCCTCCCTCCTTTTTGGGCTGCCTGCAAGTGAACATTGGTGGTGGAGGAAATGACTCCTGTGTGTTCTTAAATGGCTATGGGTCTACTTAGCACCTTATTGCTTGGGGGTGGGGGGCCGCATGTTTGCAGGAGAGGCCCTAATGAACTTGTCACATTCTTCCCCCAAACCTCAAAATTCTGCCTGTCACTGACTGACAGTCTCCTTCACCCCCCTGCCCCATGGACTCCAATTAAGAAGTCAATTGGTGAACAAAATGTGGAGAACCAGATGGCCTCTTAAGGTTGGCCTAGACTTTGTGAAGCCTATTTAGGGACTGACATAGATGCCACATTATCTTGGTTTCCACAAGGAAGCCGGCGGGGGGGGGGGGGGGGGGGGGGGGGGGGGGGGGGGGGTGATGGAATGTGTCCCAGAACTCTGGCATAGTCAGAGGCAAAGTAAACTGTTGACCCAGGATAGTCCCTGTTTCCACTGGCATTTCCTCAACTCCCAGGTTCTGGTGAAACTTGAGCTAGAAAACTTTAAGTAAAAATATAAATCCCAGCTCCAGCCGGTTTGGCTCGGTGGATAGGGCATCGGCCTTCGGACTGAAAGGTCCTGGGTTCAATTCTATTCAGGGGCGCATGCCTCGGTTGCGGGTCAGTCGATGTGTCTCTCTCACATCGATGTTTCTCTCTGTGCCTCTCCCTCCTCTCTCAAAACCAATGGAAAAAATATTCCCGGGTGAAGATTAACAAAATAAATAAATAAAAATGAAAAGTAAGTCCTAGGTGGTAGGTGGAGAACTCTATCGATGTGATGAAGACATAGGTCACATTGGCCAGTTTATTAAAGAAATGAATGTGTAGATCCCGGAGGGAAATGTGGTTAAATACACAGGCATGGTTTCCTGTTTAGATCTGAGCCGTTTCACTGGGTCCCACTAAGAGGCTCTGTACCAGCATTATGGACACCCCAGCCTCTCCTTGCAGTGCGGCTAGACAGTCCATCTCAGGATCCCTTCTTCAGCCCCAAGAGGTGCAGGTCTGTTCACAGACCCATCAGAGAAGCTCCCAGCACGCAAGGCGGTGCTGTCGGAGGCGATGGAGGCGATGGGCTGAATGACACTAGAGGGAAAGGGGGGACCCCTTTGGTCTTGCAGCCCTGCATTTGAAGGAATGTGACTGTGTGTATTAGAAGTTCTGTCCACCCAAGTGGCCCCCATTATCTCAGGGCAAAATTACTGGCAGACAAAATTCTTTTAGGGCTCTGCTGGCTGAGGGAGGAAGAAGAAAGCTGGAGGAAGAACCTGTGAAGGTCTTAGCTCTGTGGTTGTCTCTGACCTTTGGAGGCTGCTTCGCCGAGCGCAGGCTCCACTTGTCTCTTATTCGGACTCAAAAGCGATGTGCATGGCTCAAGTTAGGAGAATCGCAGGACTGTCACTTGAAGTCCCTCTCTGCCTCCCTGTCGCCTCCAGTTTCTTTCCTCAACTTTAAACTCTTTGTGATGGTTCCCATGGTTACCTCTTCACCACTAGCAGCTGGAATGCTGTAGTGAGAAGAGACCGCCTCCCCTACTGAGCCAGGGCTGGCTGGGCCGAAGGCCACTGATCTGCAGCTGGATGCGTGACTTGGGGTCACAGCCCACTACCCTCACTTTGTCATGGGTTCTATGCCTTTCCCATGCTTGGTGTGTTGGGGTTACAGTGGGAGGGGGGACAAGAGGTGATGTACAGCTCACAGAGTATTTCCTGCCTAGGCTGGCCTGGCTTGACCGCCCAGGACCTGCCAAACTCCTGCCTGATGTCCAACCCTTCTGTGTTAGTGCCTAGTGCAGGGGGAAGGACCTGCTCTGCCCTGTCATATAAAACCTCTGTACCTGCCTGCCCTGGGCTTTTGCTCCCAATGCCATCTGTTGGTGGATTAGTGGACATTCACAAGGCCAGGCTCCAGTCTGGAGGGAAATTGGTATCAAAGGGAGGCCCTGGGGGGGGAGGGGGATTGCATGGCAACTTGAGGCTCAAGATGAGAACACAACTAGCCAAGAGTTTGTCTTGAAGCTGTCTCCTGAGATACTGCTACGCTAGAGGCTTAAATTTCTTCTCATTTGCAGTCCAATTGGCCCCAGAGTTAACACAGGAATTCTAACTACAAGTGGAAATTAAGCAGCCCGGGTAGTGAAGGTAATAAGTAGAAACCACCACAAATAATCACTCCTGAGGAAGACTACTGAACGAATTGTTATGCTCTTCCTGGGACAAGGCAACTAACTCTGTTTTCTAAAGATTGTCCAGCCCTCCAATATCTCACTAAGCCCTTAACTATGTGATGTGATGTTCTCCATTCGGAGGTTGGGTCCTGGCTTTACCACTTTCTTTGTGATCTTGAGCAACTTATTTAAATTACCTGTGCCTCGATTTCCGTTTCTGTGAGAGGGAGACAGTACTTCATCTGGTTGTTATGAGGATTAAAATTATTAGGTAAAAATACTTGGTAAATTGTAAAGCTCAACACAGATGCCAAATTTGTAATAATTTTAAATGATGTTTTGTGAGTGCTGTGCTAAAGACACAGAATTTGTCAGTCCCACTTTTGTATTATATATGTCAGTGGGTCCAGAATTCCTCTGGAGAGGATAAGGTAGTGTTGGGATGAGTAAGGAACTACAGGATTTAAAACAAAAACCATAGAACTCTAGACTGTGTTACACTAATCCTAAGGAAAGGGAAAATGATGGAGATAAGTAAAAATTCTGTCCATGGAACCATAATTACAAGCACCTTGAAAAGGTATATTGTAAACCTCAAACAATTACATTTTCACAAATGGGATGCATTTTGGTGCCTTGCCTCCATGTAAACGGTGCTCCAAAGAATATAAAGCAACAGCTGGGGGAAAGCCTGGGAGATGGAAAGAGTCCTGCTTTGGGTGATAGCAAAGGTTGGAAACATTTAGGTATGAGATTTGGAGCCATTTAAATAGCGTGGAATGTCTATTATCTACCCTAGAAAGCAGAACGAATCTTGCATATTGTGGACGTAAATACAGCTGGCACGAGCTTTTCTAAAAAAAAAAAAAAATGTATGTGAGCTTCTTTCTAAGACCCAGTAATCCTCTTGGGCAAAGTGAGGATTAAGGCCTCCCTCACAACAAGGGGGTGAGTTCAATTTTGCTAAGATTCCTTAGCTGATGCCAAATTTAGCTAGGGACCTACTTTCTCAATGAGAATGGCAGTCTCCATTTACATATTTAATGTCCACTCGTCTTCTCTAGGCAGGCTAGGACAAGAGCAACTTATTTGCAAGTAGAAATGCAGGGGAGAAATGCTGGCTCCCACAGACCCATTGTGCCCCAGGGACATTGACAGTTTCCCTTTTTAAGAAATAAAAGGGCCCATCCTTACACCACCTTCCTGGCACACCCGTTAGATGACTTCTCTGTTAGTCTTCTGCAGGTTGGCCACTTTGATTGAATGATAGCTCCTGTCTTATAGTGGTTATCTCAGGCCTCCTATTGACTGGCAACCTTACCAATAACATAAGTAGTCTATTAACACATTTTACATATTATATGTGGTGCTGTATACTATCCTATATAATAAAAGGCCAGTGACCATAACAGTGTAATGATCAGAATGACCGATTGACCAGTTGCTATGAGGTGCCTTGACCACCTCTCCCCCAGCCCGCACGCTCCAATCACTGGATGGCCAACAGTGAACCATGGGGAACTGCGGTGGGTGGCGGCAGGGTGGGACTGGGGACTGGCGAGCTGGCGGAACGGCCAACCTCTTGGTCCCTCCCCCTGGCCCATAGGCTCTGATAGATCACCAGAAGGAAAACAGGGAACTAGGGTGGGTGTCAGTGGCGGGGCAGGACTGGGGACTGGCGAATGGGCAGAAAATGGCCCTGACCTCAGGATAGGCCTAGGAACCCTACCCTTGCTCGATTTCACGCACTAGGCCTCTAGTATTACAATCAAGTAAGTTAGAGAAAAAATGTAATGAAGAAAATCATAAGAGAGAAAATATATTTATTGAAAAACTCTGCAATTAAGTACAATTCAAACCTGTGTTGTCAAAGGTCAAACTTGTGTTGTCAAAGGTCAACTGTATTGTATAGTCTTAGGGTCCCAGGGTTTGTCCTCAGCCAGATCTGGATGCCAATTCTTGTTCCACTGGAGTTTGAGCACTTTCCTCTGCTTCTGAGTCTCAGTTTCCTCAGTTGTAAGTCAGGGATGTGATGGCATAAAAGTACCTACCTTAGAGATTGGTTGTGAAGATTACAATAAACTGTGGAGGTAGAAGTCAGCACCTGGCCTGGCTCAAAACTCTCCATAAGCTAATTGCAACTTCTGGGACTGCTGCTTTGGTTGGTGCCTGCTCTCTGTGAGGAACCTGAGAGGAGGGAGATTAACATACACACAATGTAAGAAAGTCAGTGGAAAGGAGAGGGAGGCACACTGAGTAGACTCCTCTTGTCTTAGTGCTCTATCTCCCAGCAATTATGATTTGTAATATATTTGTACTGTTATTTTTCCTGTGTTCCCCATAAATTTGAATGTTATAGAGGGAGGGATTGTGTCTATTTTGCTACTGTTACAAACCCAGTGCCTAATCTGTTGTGTGGTCCATGGCTGACCATTAATGATTGTTGTGGTTGAGCTGGGTATAGAAGTCGGTTCTGAGCATGAAACATGTACTGTATCATTTCAGCAGTGTGACCAGTGTCAAGAAATTCTGAGTCAAGAACAGGAAAGCAGTCTGGGTAGCAGGGGGTGGAGGCCTTTGAAAACTGGCCTCATCATTTCTCTCGTTCTAGGGACAGTTACGAGAGAGGTCCCATCTAAATCTCAATAACTCCTCTTTCTTTGGAAGAAGCTTTTCCTTTAAAGAAACTTTTGGTATTAAATGTTTGCCACCTGTGTCAATGGACTTCCAGGATTGTAGAATCCAAGGGCAATATGACATAAGAGACAGTGTGGAAGCGAGAGTTAGGGACCCTGGCTTCCCATGCCAGCTATGTAATATACGTCCTGACCTCAAGCAAGTAGCTGTCCCAATCTGAGGCTGTCTGCATCTGCTGAATGGGATCAGATAACACCTGCTCTACTTGCCCTTCAGGATTATTATGAGGGCAAAATGCAGTAATATACAAAAGGGGCTTTCAAGCTGTGATGTACAATATTAAAACGAGGAATTGTAATGGTTCACTGCTAGGGGAGAGCGAGAGCAGAAAGGCAGAGGCTAAGTTTTCTCGGGGAGGTTTCGTCTCCCTCTGCTAATACCGATTTCTAAGAAATTCTGTTTCCTCTCCAATGACTGAAGAAGCTCCCAAAGAAAATCAGTGTTTGCAGAAACTACCAAAATAAATCCTGCCACAGCGTGGTCTTTCCACTGCTCAAATGGGCTCCTAGGATCCGTACATCCACTTCCAATTCCCGACCGAGACTTTCCTCTAAAATTATGGAGAAATTAGACTCTCAGACTCATCCAATTAGGGAAAAAATAAGGCTAATGTACTTTTTATGATAGTTAAAATGATAAATGTTAATTGTAAACAATTTGTAAGATACAGAAAAAGAGAAGAAAAATATCACCCATAATCTTAAGACCTGGTAGTAACATTTTGGTGTATTTGCTAGTCTTCTGTTTTCATGTGTATCTTTTTGTTTCGTATGAGGAGCAAAAGGAAGATGTGGAAGCAATGACAGGCATGCATGGCTTGGCATGTGGCTGATGGCTAAGAAAAAAAGGATTCAATTCCTAGTTCTCAGAGGCATTTAATGAGGGGTGGAGTGAAGAGGATGTGGCATTTGGCCATACTTTTTCTACTTTTATTTCATTTCACTGTCTTATCTGTAAAAGGAGGACCATCACTGTCTCAGATGATAAGAATATTTAGCTGAATAACTTTTAGAAGCACAATATCTGGTACATACCATGTGCCTAATAAGTATAAGTTTCTTTTCTATTGGTAAGAAGTTATCATTTATTGCGAGGCACTGTTTTAAATGCTTTGCATATATCGATTCATTTAAGCCTCACAACTACCCTTTGATGCAGGTGCCATTGTCCTATTTTATGGAGAAGGAAACTGAGGCTAAGCCACCTGCCCCAGGTCAAACACCTACTAGGTGATAGAGCCTGAACAGGAGCCTGAGCAGCGGCTCCAGAACCCATGTTGCTCACACACATCATACAGCCTGCCCCTAATCAGAATTGATGTACAGTCAGGCCCTGAGTGTTTTCCAGAATATCAAACCCTTCCAGTGGGGGAGTGGGGAGTTGTCATCCGCTTCACTATCAGGCCTTGCATGAGGGCCCTTGGGCTAGGTGATACAGGCTTCAGTGGGTGGGAGGATTGAAGCGTAAAGTAAATCTGAACAGATTCAATATGTATTAGGTTAAAAGTTTGGCTTTTTCCCTACCCACCCCTTTCTAGCCTTTGTGCAAGGCTGACACAGAAATCATTGGCTAAGATCTGCTGATAAGCTTATGGTTTCAGGGGGAAAAATCAGAAATATGCTGAATGCCAGTGGAATCATAAGTCAGACATACAGATTCATTTGAGTGGTTTTAGGGGAAATCAAGTAAGAAAAAGCAGCAGCAAGAGAAACAGGAGGTACAAATGGACACGGATCTGAGACACAGATGTACACCTACATGGCTGAAGGGTTAAGTATGACCCTCCTGTAATAACCAAGCTGCCAGACCAGAGTGGGTGAGCCAAAGACAGAGAGGTTTTGTTATGCTTACAATGGAAAGCACCAGTTAGGATACAGGCCTGAGGGGATACAGAACAAGCTTCCTGATGGTCCATAATGAATTAAAAAGAAAAAAAAAGAGTAATGAAGGGACAGTGACCCAGAGGTTAAGTCTGAATATATAGGTCCCTAAAGCTCAGTCACAGGAAAAAGGGGATTTTAAAGACAGCAATGTGAAACTTTTGATAAATGCTCAGCCTCCAGAAAATGAAGAACAGCTGTGTTAGCCTTAGAACAGAAATCTATACCCACAAGTATCAGTTCTTAAAAACTTCTTGCAGATACTCAAGAAGCTGGGAACACAGACCTTCTGCACTCTAGGAGGCTGAGGGGACAAGTGCTGGGAGCTTATGGCGATGACAGTAGAGGCAGGATAGGGAGATGACAGGAAGTCCAGCTTCATGCACGATGGACATGGAGCAGGATGCAAAGAAAAAAGACACACAGGAAACCAAGAACATGACTTGAAATAGGGCAAATTATGAAAATGAGTACACAGATATACCCAGCATAAATCCAAAGGAATTGCTCCAAAAGGCTACCCCTGGCCTGCACTCAGAGAAAATGGTGTCCAAACATGAAGGAGAGAGTGGTACCTTTCAGAAATCTGCAAGTAGCCCATAAGGTGGAGGTTTGTTTCTGTATTTTTCTACTTTGAAGCTGTTCCATTCATTCTACAATGTTGTTTTGGTTTTTGGGTTGTGGGGGTTTTCTTGGTGGTGGTGGTGTTTTTCGGTGGGTTTTTTGTTGTGTGTGTTTTTTTTTTTGTCTTTTTGTGGGTTTGTGGTGGGGTTTTTTTTGGTGTCTTTAACCATTTGTACACCATAAGCATCTATAGACACCAGCAGTGAACCTTTTTTAATTAAATTCAAAATATCGTGGCGGTTCACTGATTAAGTAAAACAAGGTAACTTTGAGTATCTTTTAAGTAAAAATAAGCTCATTTGGTAAAATGTTTAATTAATGACTCCATCATCACCCTTCTCTACCTATTCTGTCCAAATCTGGGTTAGTGATCCCAAGGCCTTCAGAATTCATGACATAAAGTGGAAAAAAAAATGTGAAAATACTAAACTGGAAAGAAGAAGCGTGAGTGGTTGTCAGTGATTTTCATAGTGAGTATGATGCCATGTGTGGTTGGGCCAGGATATATACTACCTTTCAGTGTCTCCGTTTGTTCACCTGGAAAATAGGGCTAAAATACTAGTTCTTGTCTTCTAGAAAAGTTGTGAGAATAACTCTTGACATAGGGGAAAGTACACATAGCTTTAAAAGGAAAAGGCTC
>PVJC01009626.1:0-45479 GCA_004026665.1 Murina feae | reverse complement strand
ACGACTGTCAGCTGATTTCTCAACAGAAACTTTGCAGGCCAGAAGGGAGTGGCAAGAAATATTCAAAGTGATGAATAGCAAGAACCTACAGCCAAAATTACTTTACCCAGCAAAGCTATCGTTCAGAATTGAGGGTTGGATAAAGAGCTTCACAGACAAGAAAAAGCTAAAAGAGTTTATCACCACCCAACCAGTATTAAATGAAATGCTGAAAGGTATCCTTTGAGAAGAGGAAGAAGAAAAAGGAAAGTAAAAATTATGAACAACAAATACATATCTATCAACAAGTGAATCTAAGAATCAAGTGAATAAAAAATCTGATGAACAGAATAAACTGGTGAACAGAATAGAATCAGAGGCATAGAAATAGAGTGGATGGACAATTTTCGGGGGTTCAGGGTGTTGGGGGTATGTGAAGAGACTGGACAATAATTGTACACCTATGGATGAGGATAGTGGGGGGGCAAGGACAGAAGGTGGGATGGGAACTGGGAGGAGGGGAGCTATGGGGGAAAAAAGAGGAACAACTGTAATAATCTGAACAATAAAGATAAATTAAAAATAAAATAAAATAAAATAAAATGCTGAAAAAAAAAAATAAAAGCTCAAGGAGAAAGCACGCTCCCCCCAGACGAAGGGCATGCAGGCCAACGAAAACCAGTGTTTTGGCTGGAACCCGGGCAGCACAGGAGAAAGCTCCCCTCCGGGCGGAAGCTCTCGGGCAGTCTCTCGCTCTGGAACGGGTGAATGACCAATCCTTGCTTAATAAATGCAGCTTTTGGGAAACCCAGCTCTTCAGAGCTTCAGGACAGCTGAAGTCACAGGGGAAAGTCCTGTGGCCACTGCGTGTTGCCGAGGTTGCTGGCCAGGTCCCAGACCAGAAAAGTAAGACTCAGAGAGGTCAAGGCACCCCCCTGAGGTCTCACGGCCAGGCAGGAGTGAAGCCACAGTTCGAGCCTGAGGCCAGTGCTCTTTCTGCTTCAAGGTGGCGTCTCGTCTTGCAGGACAGTGGGACCTCAGGCCCAGCCTGGGGATGGGGCGGGCATCAGGGAGGTGGGCGTGGGGAGCATGCCAGCAGGCTAGGTACCTTCTCATAGTACTGCAGCTCATAGTCCAGGATGACGCCGTTGGGCTGGTCAGGCTGGGACCACGACAGGGTGATGCTGTCCACGGTGCGGCTCACCTGGTGCATGATGGACACAGCCGATGGAGCTGGAAGAGAGGTCAGAGGTCAGGGGTTGGGGTGGGCAGGAGAGGGGCAGCGACTGGCCCAACCTCAGAGGTGCCCAGAAGAGGGGAAGCGTCTCACCGAGGCCACACCCTGGGGAGCCAACAGGGTGCAGAGGGACTCATGCAGGGTCACAGGTGCCCCCATCCGGCCAAGGTGATCCAGCCCCGAGGAGGACATTGTTCCTGCCTTCACCTCCTTCCCTGTGACTCACCTTCTGGCAATGAGGAAAAGTGGCAGAATGTGTCCCTATAAAATGACTGCCCTTTTCAAACTCGAGGGGCATCGGATTTGTGAAAAGGCACATTGCTGGGCACCACCGCCCAGATTCTGATGCCACAGGTCTGGGTGGGGCCTGAGAACCTGCAGTTCTAACAAGCTCAGGTGCTGCTGACCACTGGGAAGGGAGGTAACTTGTCCCACGTCACTAGCAGGCAGAGTTGGGACCAGGACTAGGGCCCAGACCACCCTGCTTCTCACAGCCTGGCTTCCGCCCACGATTGCCCCTCTCACTGCCCAGCCCAACCTGTTCCTGCAGCCTTTGGGCCCAGGTAGTCTCGAAGCAGAGGTACAAGTAGTTCCAAGAGGCACAGGCTGAGGCTGCCAGCTGCTGAGCAGCTGGGGGCCAGACTTCCAGGCCTGGGGGCTTGTCCTCTCCTGAGGCACTGGGGAGCCACGGAGGACTGCAGTGGGGATGGGGACCGCTCCTCCACGAAAACAACCCTTGTATGTCCAATGATGACCAGAAAAGAAAACAGGTCCTACCACTTCTTTGTTCACTCCTGGCACTTTTCCAAATGCTTTACGTCAGTTTACTCATTTAACGGACCCCACGAGGCTGTTGTTGTTAATTAGTATACCCATTTTGTGGATGAGAAAACGGAGGCACTGAGGTATGAAGTAACCTGTCCCACATCACCCAGTCAGCAGGCAGTGGAACTGATATTTGAATCCAGGCCCACCTGGGTCCCGCACGGCCTTTCCCCTCCTGTGGCTGTGGCTGATGCAGGCTGACCAGGGAGGGCTGGAAAGCAGTGACCCTCAGAACACCCCAGTCCAGATCCCACGCTGCTACTGCGAAGCGAACTTTACTCAGCTCCTGTTGACTCACCTCCCTACCACCCACCCGGCCCGCCCCAGCTCCGGGAGCTCAGCTGTTGGTGGAGGCAGGTCCCACATGGCCGCGGGGGTCTGGGCCTGGCAGGCTTAGCTGGCAGATTTGGGTTACAGGCAGCTAACCCGGCTCTGATCCTGTAAGCCCCGTATCCCTGGGTGTGGCAAGGAGGCGGCATTGCCGGGAAGATGATCAAGGCAGGCCAAGAGGGCCAAGCAGGGCTGGCCTTTCTGCTGGAATCCGGGGGGATTAACAGCGGAGAACAGGGAACAGCTGGATGTTCTCTCATCCCTCCTGCTGCCCGCTGCCCACCCTGGGGTGTCAGGTTTCCTTATAAGCTGGTCTTCAGGGAATACTGGTATTTTCAATTACCAGCCGGGCACACTGGCGGGGCGATGGGGTCAGCGATGTCTTGTGACCCCTGCGAGGAGATGGAGCCCCAGGGAGCAAGCACAAAAGAGGCTTGTGACCGAGAGGGGAAGCGGGGAGGCCAGCCAGGCGGGGCCTGCTTGGCTGGAGCAGGTGGCCAGGGGCCCTGCTGCCTCTGCCGAGCCCTGGGGGAGGATCAGTGCCTTCATTAGCTGAGACCTGGGGGAGCGGGCTTCTGTGTGTGCCTCCGTGGCCCCCGCAGGGGTTGACCGAGGTGGTCTCCGGGGGCGTCCTGGGATCAGGACACTTTGATAGGAAGGAAGTCTGAGGGACCTATGACCTGCCTGCTCAGCTTTGCCTCCATAGCCCTGAGCTCTGAGGAATGAAGGAGACCCCTACACTCGGCCTGGACTCTTCACCAGTCAGAAGACCCCATGAGCTTAGAGGGCATGGGGAGTCGCTGGGCACCGGGCAGCCCGAGACGCCGGCCCGACTCTCGGATCCCGCTGCCTCTCTGACATCTTGGCTCCTGTTGACAGCCCTCAGTGGCTTCCACTGCACCTGGAGGGGAACACAGGCGCACCACAGGCCCTGCAAGGCCCACCTGCCTGGTGTCTGCCACCTCCTGCCACTCACCGCCTCGTTCCCAAGCGCCATCCACACCGGCTGCCTTTCTGTTCCCAGTCAGACCAAGGTCAGTCCTTGCTCAGGGTCTTGGCCTCACATTCTTGCCTGGTAACCTCTTCCCCCACATCTTTCATGGCCGGCTCCTCCTCCTCATTCCGGTCTCGGCTAAACCGCTGCCTCCTCAGAGAGGACCTCCCTGACTTCCCTTCCATCTGACTGCCCTGGTCACTCACCATCTCCCACACTTTCCTGTACAGAGCTAACGTGATCTGAGGGCAGGGACCTGGTCTCTTTTATTCAATCCTTTATGCCTAGTGCCTGGAACAGTGTGTGGCTCAGAGTACGTGCCTGGTTGATATTTACTGGAGGAAGGAAGGAAGGAAAAGCTGGCTCTCACCTTTTCTAGCCCCTTGAGGGACATGGCTGAGTCCACTGACCCTGGGGTTGGAGCTAGGACTCCATGGAGGGGCGACAGTGGGGCCTGTCTAATAGTCACTGACAATTCTCTCTTCCTCAGACCCTGGTGCCCTGTGATTTGACCTGCAGACATGACATGGGGCTTCTTGCTGACCAGCCAGCCTGCCACACCACATCAATTGTTTTATTCCTGGGCTCGCATTTGCCAGGGTCCAAAGCAGGAATACCTTACCTGAGACAGGACCCTGGAATTTCTGGTCGATAATAGGATAGCGGTTTTGAGTGTTTGTCTCTTAAGCCTATAGCAATGCAGTTACCTCCCAGTGACCCAATGAATTCTGGGTGACCTGTTATAATTCCCACAACAGAAAAAACTCTCCCAGAGATCGGGCCCGTGTTCCTTTCCGACGGGACTGAAGTGCTTAGGTTGTGTGGGACAGAACAAAGGAAAAGCTGAGCACTGGTGCCAGGGTGGCGCTTTTCTGTGAAGAAAAGGTGTCCCACGGCCGAGAAGGTTTGAGATATGGAGAGTTCTAGACCCCTGCCTGGGAGACTCCCAGGGCACGCTCCTTTACTCAAGGCTCTGAGAAGTCCTGCTGGGGAGAAGCTTAGTTAACCTGGTTTAACCTGGCAGTCTAAGTCTCATTTGGCTTTAGAACTGCTTTTTCACATAACAGTTATTAATGTCTTTTGGAAGCAGTGATCTGTGGAACATATCCTATCTAATAAAGAGGGAACATGCTAATTGACCCTCATGCCGTCACAAAGATAGCAGCACCCACCGCTAATAAGGAGAGAATATACTAATTGACTGCCATGCCCTCCAAGATGGTGGTGCTCAGTTCCATTAGCCCCTCAGCTGCCCAGGGCCAGTCCAAGGTGAGGGCAAGCCTTGGATGGCAGCTGCCCAGCCACCCAGGGCCACCCAGGGCTCAGGTAACCAGGGCTGGCCAAGGCTTGCGCTGCCAGCAGTGGCAGCAGCAGAAGTGTGATGGGGGTGTCGCCTTCCCCTGATGGCCAGTTCGCCTCCTGCCCCTGAGGGCTCCCGGACTGTGAGAGGGGGCAGGCTGGTCTGAAGGACCTCCCACCTCCAGTGCATGAATTTTCAAGCATCGGGCCTCTAGTCTATAATAATAAAAGTGTAATATGCTAATTAGACCGGATGTCCTTCCAGACAACCTTCTGGACAAAGCCGGGGCTGCGAGGGAAGCCCAGGTCCCAAGTGCTTGCTGGTGGCTGGAGGGAGAGAGGAAAGGAGAGGGAGAGAGATAGAAACATCGATGATGAGAGAGAATCATTGATTGGCTGCCTCCTGCATGCCCCACACTGGGGATTGAGCCCACATGTGCCCTTGACTGGGAATTGAACCGTGACTTTCTGGTTTGTAGGTTGACACTCAACCCCACTGAGCCACGTTGGCTGGGCTATGGAACATATTTTAGACCAAAAAAAAAAAAAAAAAAAAAAGTGGGTCCAGGAAATGCTATATTTTTTTCCTTAAACCTGAGAAAAGGGTGGCAATTGGCTGTCCATCTGATCATTCATTCTTCTCTTGGCTCAGCATAGACTTAGCAGCACCTACCGGCTGCCACACAAGCAGATGGAGTAGGAGTGAAACACCTCCCTTTATAGATGAGGAAAGTGAGTCAGATCAAATCTCTTGCTCACAGGTGGCAGGGCTGGGATCAGGACCAGGTTGGGACCAGGTTGTTTTTTCCTCCCCCTGACAACCCAGCCTTGTGTACAAGTGGGCTATGAGCAGGCAGAGGCCAGGCCCTGGGCCTGGTGCTGTGGAAATATCTAATTCCCCCCACCTTGCAGTGGGCTGAACTGCCTCGATCCCACTTGTTGCTGCCTGGTGGAACCCAGTCCTACCCAGCACCTGGATTAGCAAAATGGGAAGAGCCTGGGTCTCCGGTCAGGTAGTCCAAACAACCTA
This sequence comes from Murina feae, assembly GCA_004026665.1. NCBI lineage: Eukaryota > Metazoa > Chordata > Mammalia > Chiroptera > Vespertilionidae > Murina > Murina feae. The sequence goes on along the minus strand of PVJC01009626.1, from coordinate 39,785 downwards.
CGTCACCCCTCTGTGCCTCAGTTTCTCCTCTGTAGAATGGAGACAGTGGCAGGGATGTTGGGAGTTTAAATGAAGACCTCAATATAAGAGAGCTGGCCCAGAGTGAGGGGTCAGGGGATGTCAGCCACGTGTAGCAGTCTGGGCCACTCAGGCTCTCAAAACAGCAGTGTGTGAGTAGCTGAATGTTCAGCAACAGCTCTTGAATGGTGGTGCAGGGGCGAAGGGGCGGCATCCGGGTTCAGATCCCAGCTCTCTCAGGATAGGTGATTGTGTGACCACAGGCAAGTCACTTCTCTCTCTGAGCTCACGTTCCTCAGCTATAAATTGGGATGTGGCAGACACTACTCACTGCCTATCCAATATCCATTCTTTCTTTCTCAAATTAACAAAACCCTGGTTCTTAGCTATGTACCTTGTGCCCAAATAAAAAGACTACTTTTCCCCCAAAACGCTGGCAGCTAGAAGCGACCACATTACAATGTGCTTGCATGTAATATAAGCACAATGCGGGACTTCTAGGAGGTCTCTTTCGAAGGGAGGAGTCCCACCCTTATCACTCTCCTCCTTCGGTGCTGCCCGGGACATGAAAGTGATAGCTGGTGCTCTTGCAGCTGTTTTGCCCCATGAGGACAAGAAGCTGCGGCTGAGAGGCCCGGCTGCCTAACTCCTGTCTTGTGACATCCTTTATAGATAAGAAAAAAGCAAACCTTCATTCTATCTAAGCCACGAGGATACGCAGGCTGTGAACTGCCTTCCTACATCTCTATCCTTTGCCCTGTAACTTATGTGGCCCCACGCTCTCTGACGCACGCTGGGCTTGGCCATCGACTCGCTTTGGCCAGTGGGATAGAAGCAGACATGAGATAAGCAGAGGCTTGGGAGAGCCCTTTGCACGTAACCGACGCTGTCTTGGTTCTTTGTGATTGCCCAAGAAAGAGCATGCCCAGGCTGACCTGCTGGAGGCTGAGACCGGGAGCAGAGTTGTTGTCCGGTCATCTCAGCCAGGGCCGCTCCTAACCAGCTGACAGCCGTCACCCCCAAACGTGCAATAAAGCCCTACAGCGTCCCAACAGCTGCCGAGTGAGTCTGAGAAGACAGAATGCAAACATGTGACTGCTCCCCACCAAGACCCATCCAGCCCACCCGGAGACTCTTGAGCTAAAATAAGTGCTTCTTGTTTTTACGCCGTGGGTTTTAGGGTGGATTGCTCCACAGCATTACTGTGGCAGCGGCGATCTGTTATTTTTCTTCCTGTTACACGCAGCCAAACCCAATCTTAACTGATACCTGAGGCCCGCCATGCCTTCCCTGCAGGTGCCTGGGAGGATCAAAGAGGACGATGCGTTCAGAGGGCTCGGCCCAGGGAGGGAAGTGCCCTCTCCCTCTCTCTTCCTTTTCCCAGGCTCGGGCCTCGCCAGGGCCCCTCTTGGCCTGGTTCTCTCTGATCCTCTCCGCCCCCAGGGAGAGAAGTCAGTGAGTACATGCTCATGCCAGTTCTAGAGACGGAGCCACTGTGTGCCCACCCCCCAGGAGGGCAGGAGGATCAGAGGAGAACATGGTGGCGGAAAGGGCCGGGGCAAGTTGAAAGTCCTTTCACGGGGAAGCCACGGGGAGTGGTGTTACCTGGCTGGGCTAACCTGGAGTTGGGCTCTGCCAAGGAGCTGCGGAGTTACCTTGGGCCACCACCTAGGAACCTCTCTGGGCGTCAGTTTTCTCTTCTTTAAGAGGAGCAGTTGGCACTGGCTGACCTCCAAGGCCCCTGCCAATGACGACGGGCTTGCATTTGACGTGTGTCCCCTTTTGGGATAGGCAGAATTATGCATGGCCTGGTCCTGGAATCTGTGGGTACGTTCCCTGACATGGCAAAAGGGACTGTGCAGATGCGATTAAGGTTATGGCTCCTGAGATGGGGAGAGGACCCTGGATTACCCAGGTGGACCCAATCTAATCACTTGAGTCCTGAAAAACGAGGAACCTTTCCCAGCGGAGGGTCACGCAGTGCCCTGTTGCTGGTTCTGAGGCAGAGGGCCATGTGCGAGGACCGGAGAGAGGTCAGCTCCTGGCTGACAGTCAGCCAGGACACGGAGACCTCCCTCCTACAACCACACAGCACTGAATTCTGCTGCCACCCAGGTGAGCCAGGAAGCGGGTCACCCCTTAGAGCCTCGGAAAGGAGCACAGCCTGCTGACACCTTGATTTTAGCCCCACGAGATCCGGATTGGACTCGGCCTACGGAACTGTAAGGTAAGAAGCGGGTGTCGTTCTAAGTCGCTAAGTTTGCAGCGTTTTGTTGCAGCCGCGATGGGAAATGAAGGCACCTTCTGGTTTCAGGTGAAGACCTAACTGTCATGTATTGTTCGCCTACTATGTCCTAAGGGCTTTGTCCGCCTTATTGTTAACCCGGCAACTGTCTGGAGGAGCTGAAATGATCGACAGGTGCCCGTTTTGAAGGTGCGGACACTGAGGCTCGGAGATGTGAGGTCTCCTGTGAGCGTCTGGCCGCACAGCTTGGCAAGGGTCATGCTGGATGAGGGCTGGTTCCGCCAAGCACAGAACTGGTGCCTCTTCTCCCATATGACCCAGAGGCACATGATGACAAGGGAACTTCCTAACTGGTCAACCTACTGTTCAGCACGAGTGGCCCCAAAGGCTGCGTTCACCCCGCCAGGCCCATCCGCACAGGCCCGCCTGACCTCTGCAGAGGGCTTGGGTCCCGCCAATACTGAGCCTAAGAGTGCAGTGACATAATTATTTAGGTGACCATGGGCAAGTCCCTTAACTCTCCATGCCTTGCTTTCCTTACCTAAATGACAGGCTAATGACAGGACGTGCCTCCCAGCGTTGCTGTGAAGTCATCATTAAGGACTTGAGGTGATGTCTGGTGCATAGGAAGCGGTTGGTAGATGTGAGCTATTATGATGATGAGAGGGACTGTGGAATGACCTCTGCTTTTGAGAGCCTGCCCGTACCCAGAAGCCTGCGAGGCACCTTGAGAACATGAGCTCAAAGCCTCCCAGCGGTCCCGCAAGGAGGGGTGACGAAACCCACGAGGAAGACTCGGGCTAAGTAACTCGTCCACAGCTACGTGCTGGTGAGCAGCCAGGCTTGATTCAAAGCCAGGTTGGCTGGCTGGATGCCAAAGCCCAGATTCTTCCCACCCCGTCCCACCGGCTCTGGAGCCGGGGCAGAGGTACGGCTGCTCCGGGCTGGCGAGGGTGAGATCGTGTCCTCTGCGCCCCTGGCAGGCGGCCAAGGACTGGATGCAGCCCTGAGGATGAGCCCCACGTGAGTGACGTGCTATCCACACCCAGGTCTGCAAGGCTGCCGCTGGCTCCTCAGAGCTCAGCTTAAATGCCACCTCCTCAGCGCTGTCTTCCGACACCCGTCCTGAGGCTCGTCCTCCCTCCCGTCCTTTCTGTACGTTTGTGTCAAAGGCCACAGACCCTGGACAGCCAGACTGAATCCCGGGTCTGCCTCTTCCCAGCTGAGTGATCTGCTTAGCATCTCCCAAGCCCCGTTTCCTCATCCTTCGCGTGGAGACTCCCAGCCCAGCCTCCTTCCTCTGGGGTTCCTGCGAAGACTCATGTATGGGGGGCAGGGCGTGGTTCAGAGGACGTGATGGCTTCATGAAGTCAGAAGGCAGCTCTGACTCTGGTGAATGCCAGGGGATCGCGAGCAAGGCCCAGTCCCTTGCCCCAAAGAAATACTTTTTCCTTTTAAGGCAGTGAGCTAGATATTTATATACCGAATTTTAGAGTTCGATTAAAATTGGCCACTGAGCGCATTTGTCTGGAAATCAAGTCCCCAGCCTTGCTTTCCAGCCTTATCAGACTTCTCCACACCCCACCTTGGTCCATGCTTCCCCGAGCCCTGCTGCAAACGCTGCCTGAGCATTCACGGTGGCGCACCCCAGTCTAGGTTCCGGGAGAACCACGGTGAGGAAAAGCAGACCCAGTGGTGATGGGGTGTGTGTGTGTGTGTGTGTGTGTGTGTGTGTGTGTGGTCGGGGGAGACAGGGAGGAAACGATTGAAGACATAAAGCAAAAACTCGACCACAGGAACTTGAGGGCTATGGTGCCGGGGCATGTGATCAAGTCAGGAAGGTCAATGAAGATGGATTAAGGCCTGAAGGAAGGTGGGAGGCGAACAGCCTGTGCAAAGACCCTGTGGCGGAGGAGTCTGATGCTTAGGAGAAACAGGAGAATGCTTCCTCCTGCCTGCCTCCTGTACTTCCCTCCCTCGGGACACCTCCTTCTCTGCTTGGCTCCAGAGAGATGTGAGAAGCCTCTGCATTCTTAAAAATCAAGCTCAAATGCCTCCTCTTCCCGGAAGTCTTCCATGGTGTGCCGTTCTTCCACTCCCCAGGAAGAAATCGTCTCTCCTGCCTATGATCGCGCTCACCTCCCTGACCGCTCCATGGGCCTTCACTCGTGCCATCTTGTAGGCAGACTCTGCCCAGGTCTCATCTTCCCAACCAGCACAGAAAGCCATAAGGGCAGGAACCGACTTCTCCAATGTAGACTCAGAGTCACACGCTCCCAGGTTTAACTCCTAGTGAAGGCTACTTAGGAGTGGGACTTAGCGTAAAGGACTCTGGACTTCCATTTCCTCATCTGGCAAAGGGGGCGCTGTGGTGAGGGCCTGGTGTGGCTGCGCAGTCTCCGGCTAGGCTCCGGGCATCCCTGAGAGTGAAATGTGTCAAGGGGCTTAGAGCAGAGGAGGGGGAGGGGGAGCTCTGATCCAGGAAGCCTCAGAGATGGAGGGCTTACAGGGGCTTAGGCTCCCTTAGATCCGAGTTTCCCAAATCTGTCGATAGCAAGAAACATTTGAGCCATTTGTTAGACATGCAGATTCTCGCTTACCCCTGGGGTTCTGGGACGGAAGTCTGGGGCAGAGTCCAGGACCTTCGTTCTGAAAAGCTCTCAACTCGGTGGGGAAAATGAGGCCCAGAGGGAGGAGTGAGCTTCACGAGTGTGATAGGCTGGATCAGTTGCCTCAGCTCTTCCTCTCCTAACAGGTTTACGCACCCACACGCTTTGCCAAGTGACTATGCAGGACTCGTTTGCTGTGGGCGACTGCACCACAAGCAGAGACATGTGTTTGTGTGGCATGGCCACGTGTGCTCCCACCACTCACCATGAGAGAAATAAGCCTGGGTGGCTGCTGGTCCAACAACAATGAGGAGACACACGGGACAGACTGAATCTAGCCCACGTTCTGGAGTCCTGCCCAGCACCGCCTGTGCAGATTAGCTAAACCCTAGCTGACCCACAGACCAGTGAGTGAGGAAACAAATGTTGATTGGGGTAAATAACTGAGTTTGGGGCATTTTTGTTATGCAGCATTATGGCAGCAATAGCTGACTAATACACTAAGGTCACCCAGCAAATGAATGGCAAAGCTGGGATTCAGACTCTGGTTCCCTGCTCCTGATCCAGTGCTGGTGTCTTACTGCCTCTGTCCCTCAATCCTGTGGGCTCTTTGGAACCCTCCTTTCTGAAAGCCTCTCACTTCTACTCTGCCCCACCTCTGTTCTCAGGGAGCTTCCAGCTCTAGACAAGGGGGCTCCATCCCAGTAGCCCAGACTCCATGCTTGCTGCTAATATGTGGAGGCTTCTTGAGTAGGCAGTCCCATCCTCAGGGCTCCCAAATAGATTCAGGGAAAGGCCCCCCTCCTCCCCTAACTGGGGAAAGAATCCAGGGGCTCTGGGGAATTCTAGCTTCTCTCAGTTGAAAAGAGTTCCCTCCCCTCCACTCCCACTGGGAGCCTGGCTTCCCTACCTCGGGGCTTTGTCAAGCTGGAGACCTCGCGTTGGAGGCTTCGCAACCTGTTAGGTGTCTCTGCCAACAGCTGCTGGCTTTGAGGTTCTCTCAGATTGCCCACCTTGAGTCAGCTCCACCCAGACCCAATCTGAGTGGGACTTAAACGCACCCATGGCCCTTCAAGAACTGCAGGCACACGCTTAAAAACATGCCGGCTCAGCCACAGCGAAACCGCAAACATTCACAAACAAAACCACACTATTCCTTCTCAGACACAAACACACAGACAGGCAGCCCACGGTCAGACGTACAAACTCATGCTCAAACACACCCCCTCCCCGTGCCTCAGGTCCAGACACGCCCACGATCAGGAGTGCACGTGTCAGTAAGAAGTTGCACGCCAAGGTCACATGCAATCACACACCATAGGACGTTACCCACACCTCCAAATACACTCCCTCACACGCACCATCAGACCCACAGTCACACTCAAGGCTCCTTGGACGTATATACCCTGGCTTTAGTCCAAGCACTGGAGTCTGTTAGATTTAGTTGTCTATCTCGTATCTTCCTGCTTTGTGACTCTACTTTTCTGATCACCATCTGTAAAATGGGGACACAGATGCCTCCTACTCGAGGAGACCAGGGGATGCAGTGAGGTCAAGCTTGGAAAGCTCCCCTCAAACAGCTGGAGCTGGTTGCCCTCTCTCCTTCCATGTCCTAGGCATGCCCTCCCCACCCCTTGAATTCTATCTCTTTCGATGGCTCCTTTCAAGTTTCTACGGAGCCTTTAAACCACAGGTCAATTCCTGCCTCCTAGGGCAAGCCTCCCCACGCCTCCAGCTCTGGGTCCTCCGAACAAGAAGCTGGATAGCGCACTCATTTCCTTTCTGGAGCCTGGCCACCCCTGGTTCCTCCTTGGACAGGGCCCAGATCACACTCACAGCAGGGGTCTGGCAAGGACTGTTGAGTGACTGAGGGACATAGTCACAGTACCAACCACGAAGTTTTCAACCCACAGGTACCATAAGGTCCTTGAAAGTCTCACGTGGCCGTTGGCTGGGGGATGAGGCTGAAAGTGTCTCCTGGACGTGGCCACGTGGAGGTCTCCGGTGACCCTGAGGACAGTGGTCTTGGTGGAGAGAAGGGACCAGACACTTAGGTGGGATGGACTGAAGGGGAAGTAAGGGTTGCGAGGGTGGGGGGTGGGGAGACTGCATTGCTTGGCAACATTTTCGGCTGTGAAGGAAGGCAGGGTGGAAGATGGAGGGCGACATGGGGTCGCAGGAAGGATTATTAAAGCTGGGCGTAGGGAGAAGAGTTTGGGCGGAGTTAGACTGGAATGGGCTGCAAGTTCAAAGCACCCGTGGGAGCTGCTAGCGGTCCACCTCCCACTGTGACGGCGACGGAAGTCAGGCTGGAGAGACCAGGCCTCCTCTGTGGCTCGGGGACCCCACGCGACCAAGTTCCTTCCAGTGGACGGGGCACAGAAGGGATGGTGCACCTCTGGCCCCCTTGCTTATAGCACTGTCCCTGCCCGGGTCTCCTCCCTCCCGCCCTTCCTGCAGGCCACTGCACAGACATGCTGACTCAGCGTTGCCCAAGGGGGGGGTGAGACAACAAGATGGGAGAGGCCCTTGTCCCTGGATCTCCAGGGATCAGGGCTTGCCCTGTGAACCTGACTGCTCACGCCTGGACTCCTCCGTGAGAGAGAAATGCATTGCTGCACCCACAGCCACCCAGCACTGGGCCATTTTGTCATAGCAGCTTCACGTTCACTGATACACGTTCAACAAGTGACAGCAGTTATCATCAACCCCACGACAATGGTAACGCTCTCCCAGGTGGCGGGCTCACACACACAGCCTTTGAAGAGCAGAAACTGCAGGTGTGAGGGCGTCTTTAACGGAGGCTGGCAGGATACCCAGTTGGCACAGCGTGGCACCGGGCATGGCCCCCGGAGCCTGCCTTGCAAGCGCTCACCTGCTTGGTTGGTGGTGATGTTCACGGAGGCGAACTGAGGCGAAAAGGGGCTCTGGTCGGTGACGCCGTTCACGGCCTGGATCTCAAAGGTGTACTGGGTGTGGGCCAGCAGGTCGCTGATGTAGATGCGGGGCTCGGTCAGGCCCAGCTGGCGGGGTGCGTACTGCACGTTGTCCCCGCAGCGGGTGCAGGCGCCGCGGCCGGAGCCACAGCTCTTGCAGATGATGTTGTAGACGAGGTCCTCCCGGCCTCCGGAGTCGCGGGGCGGGCTCCACTCCAGCATGAGCGAGGTCTCGTTGACACTGGAGATCACGGCCTGGGGTGCAGAGGGGATGGCTGGGGAGGGGGAGGGGTGCCGGTCAATGGGGGCTGTGGGGGTGCGTTTCTGCCCTGGTTCCAGCCCATGCCTCCCAAAAGGCTTCCTCCAAGTACTTTCTCCTCTTCACCCACCAGAGAGATGTTTCTAGACTTTACCTCTCATCCTGTTGCCCATCTGCTTCCACCCTCCTCCTCCCGAGACGCCAGCCTCCTCGGTGTGTGTTACCAGGGAGGGGCTTTTTGTGTTGGGGGTTATGCCCACCCCATATCTACTTGCCCTTTTCCCTTATCACAGAACCCGGCTTCATTCAGGAGGCAAGACACCTGGCAGAGAGACTGTATTTCCCAGCCTTCTCTGAGGAAGTGCTGGCTACGGACTGCGGTGGAAGTCGTTGGTTGGGACTCATCCTTAAAAGGAGACGGCTGCAGAATACCCCGCATCCCTCTCCTTCTCTCTGCTGCCTAGAACGTGTGTGATGGCTGGCGCTTCGGCAGCAATGTTGGACTATAAAGAGATCCGAGGGATAGAGACCACAGCCTAGGAATGGCAGAGCAGGAGAGCCAGGTTCCAGAGAACCCCACGATTTGCCATGCTCTCCCGGGACTGCCTGCCCGCGGGCTTCTGTGAGGTAGGAGAATAAACCCTTATGGTTTATGCCACGGGGGTCAGCTCTGTCACTAGCAGCTGAGTGCCATTCCTGTGTGATGCCGGGGCTGTACCACTGCCCTCGAAGTCACCCTTTCTTAGAGGACCTTGGCCTGTGCCTCAAGCAGCCGCTGCCAGGTTAGAACACTGAGCAGCCTTTTCTGCCACAGACGCCACCTGTGCCAGTTCTTTCTCTGCCAACCCTGCCATTGTCTGTCCTTTTGTAAATCCAGACCTTGCCTTTATCCTCCATGTGATTTCACAGAAGGGGGTAAGGAACCAGATGCCAGCTCTGTGGCATCTGCAGGTTGGCAGCGTGACCACCGCAGGGACTGCCCCCTATGGTCCTTTTCCAACCAGTTTTCCACCCCCCTCTCCCCCCTGCAGGTCCTCCTCACTCAGGAAAGGCTGGCTGTAGCTGGACAGCCGCTCAGCCCTCGCTCTGGGCTTTTCTGCAGGAGACTGTGGACTCAGGTGTCCCCCTCAAGGGGCCCCCGACGTACTTGTGCAGGGCATGTCCAGCGGGTCCAGGTCTGCTCGGTAGTAGCCGTTGCGGCAGACACAGTTGGTGGCCCCTTCTGAAGTGGTCCGGCTGTTGATGGGACAGTGGGTGCAGGCCTCGTCCCCTTGGTTGGCCTTGAAGGTTCCTGATGGGCAACCTGGAGAGAAGACAAAGAGAGCTGCCGAGTAAACCGGTGGACTCAGAGAGGACCCCGTGGTCTCGTGGAGGGGGCACGCAGCATCACGAGGGGCCAGGAGGCCTGTGGGAGGGGCCGCATGGTGTCCCTGCTGAGGAACACCGTCTCCTGGAGCTCGTGGGGGCCTCCACTCCCCCATGAGGCAGCCCAGCTGGGCCCAGGAGGTTCCAGGTACCTGCTTTCTCATCTCTAAAGCTGTCTACATGTTCAGCTGGGCCCCTGGCAAGCCTTCCTTACCTACTCCAGGCTGGCTGTGCCCCAACTCCTAGGATCAAGCCTGACTTCTTAGTCTGAAGACTCTAAAGAGGCTGATGGCAGTGCCCGGGGCCCAGTCTTGCTTCCACCCAATGGCTGGTCCTGGGTTCCAGATGATTGAGGTTACATTCCAGGAGGCAAGCCCTCGCACATGCAGAGCATGCAGAGGCGATGTGGGAGAGCAGGCAAGACCACTGTCTTTGGACGCGGACAGACCTGGGTTTGAGTCCCAGCGTGGCCTTGTACTAGCTGTGTGGCCCTAGACAAGTGGCTTAACCATTCTGAGACTCAGTTTCCTTACCTGTAAAATTATGATTCTAAGGCCCATTTCTGCAGGCCATTGTGGGCATTTGGTGTAAGTGTGTTAAGTGCATGACATGAGGCTTCGCACGGTATAGGTGCCCAATGAATAGTGGCGGTTATAATAGGTGTTTGATCGGTTTACTCAATAAAGGGCTCCGAAGTACCAGGGACAGCCTGAGGAGGGCAGCGTTTGCACTTGGTGGGCACTGAGCCACCTGGGAATCTCACAGGGTCTTTGGCCTTCTTCCCTGCTCTGAGGGATGCTCAGGATTTGGGTTCAGGCCCGACAGCTCAGGGCTCAGGTCCTACAAGAGGTCACCACTCCCGTGTGGGCCTGTGGGCCCTTTCTTCTGGCCCTGGCTTAGGAAGCAGGAGGCCTGGGCTCCAGGCCCTGCCCCTCTCCTGACCTGTTTCTTCTTCCACCCGCTGGGGTTCATGATCCCAGCTCTGCTGTGGTGCGTGGGGGAGATCGTGCCAAGTGTACCGAGAAGGTGGACAGGGAAGAGCTTTGCAAGGGGCAGGCTCCTCCTGGGGACGAAACGCAGCCAACCTGTCCACAGGCCTGCGCTCTCACCTGATCACATTCCATGCTGGAGTACTGGGTGACCTCTGGTCAGCAAGCCCACCTCTGAGCATTGCTTTTCTCCTATATAAACGGCCAGCATACATTCATTCCCCAAATCGTTTCTCCAGCCGCAGACTCCAAGCGTATCTTTCAAGGCCAAGGCTCAGCAAATCACTCGTCAAGGGGTCTCCTGGCCCCGCTCTCGGCTCCCCCAGGATCGGAGCAATGTCTGGTTCGCAGCTCCTCCCCATGTAGCACAGAACCTGGCGCTCAGACGCTCCATCTAAATGCTTCTAGAAACCGCCTGCTTACGAGGAAAGAGCTTGGGCCTTGGAGGCCAAACACGTAGAAAGGCAGTGAAGAGTGGTGGTCAGCATGCAGGCTGCCTGCAAATCCCAGCTCCACCGGGGCCAGCCGCGTGACCTTGCGCAAGTCACCGAAGCTGTTCCCTCACCTGGAAAATGGGGACAGTAGTATCTACCTCCTGGAGTGGTGGTGAGGAGGACATTTGGTTAATTCAGACAACAATGCCTAGAACAATTCCCGGCATTACTAAACGAGCTGGTTCAAATACCAATCTGCTGGGTGACCTCAGACAAGTAGTTCAACCTCTCTGAGCTACAGTTTTCTCATCGGTAAGAGCATCTACTCCCTAACGCGGCTGTGAGTAATGCAATCGATGAGCAGTACTGGCCCAGGGTTGGGAGGGGTTGGGGTTGCAGTTGCAATCTCAGGGCTTGCCGCTAGCAAAGGCCTCCCCCAGCCCCGTTCCCATCCCCGGCCCCACTTTGCAACCGCCCTATTCAACACCCCTCTGATGATGCCACCTTGACCAGGCCCTGTGGGGGTCTCAGAGAAGAACCCGCTCTAGCCCAGTCTTTAAGGAGCTGCCAGGTGAGGGGGAAGACAGACTGACACACGGACCAGGTAGCGTGACGCCAGCAAGGATGGCGGTGGCGCCTCTGGGGGGTTGTTAGGGTTCCACCACACAGACACGGAAACAGGGCTCTGGAGCATATGTGGGACACGGCTGGCATTTATCGAGGACTGAGGAGATGCCGGTGCTGTTCTAAGGACTTCACTCGTAATAACTCATCCCAGCCTCACCCAGCCCATGACAGAGGTGATGTCATCACCCCCCGTTTTCAGATGGGAAACCAAAGCACAGAGATGAAGTAACTTCCCAAGGACGTGGCCTTCCAGTGGCAGAGCTGGGATTCGATCCAGGTGGTCTGATTCCAGGGGCCACTTCCCTAACCACCACACCACACCACCTTGATGCGACTCGCATTGCTCAACGGTCCACGAATGCTGAGCAGGGACTGGCAGCTTCTGCTCCAGGCATCTGTCCAGGACCCTCTCCACTTTGCCATGCTGGCTCTGCGGCGTCCCCCACCCCGTCCTTCTCCCTTCCTCCTTCCCTCCCTCGCTCTCCCTTCTTAATCACCAACCTTCCTCTGCTGGCTCTATAAAGGGGCAGCCCCGGCTCTAGTTGAGCAGTTGACCTCTCTGAGCCTCAATTCTCTCTGCTGTAGAATGGGGGCACAGGGCTCTTGTGAGGGTCTAGGACCATTCTGATAGATGCCAAAGGGTTTTGGCTCCGAGACCAAGATCCTCCTGGCTTCACGTTTAGTGTGCCTCTTCCATCTGCTGGCGATTCCCTGGGCCCGGCTGGTAGTGGCTGCCCACTCTCCCCTCCATACTGTGCCAGCCCCTCCATCTGGACCGCCTTCCCGGCTGTCCTCTCCCATCACCAGGTCCTGGCCCCTCTCAGACACCCCAGGTTGCCTCCTCCAGCTCTCTCTCATTAGGTGCGCTGCCCAGCCACCCCTTGGCCCTCCCACTGGGCCTTCTGTGGCTTCTGTATCTCTTGGCACTGTGCTTCATAAAACCTTTCTTCTCCCCGCTCCCCCCTGCAGCCAATCAATTACCACGTCTTCCCTCCCCAGCAGTGCCCGGTCCTGGCTGTTCTTTGCTGCCCTCCCACCCACTCTTTAGCTTCTCCTGGCCATCTGGCCTCCTCCTGCCCACCCTCCAGGACCAGCTTTCCAAAGTGTAAGCTTTTCTGTGCCACGTACTAGTAAAAACCCGCCCTGGCTTATAATAGAATATTATTTGGCCCTAAAAACAAATGAAGGCTCTAACCGGTTTGGCTCAGTGGATAGAGCGTCGGCCTGCGGACTCAAGGGTCCCAGGTTCGATTCTGGCCAAGGGCATGTATCTGGGTTGCAGGCACATCCCCGGTGGGGAGTGTGCAGGAGGCAGCTGATCGATGTTACTCTCTCATCGATGTTTCTAATTCTCCATCCCTCTCCTTTCTTCTCTGTAAAAAAATCAATGAAATGTATTTTTTTAAAAAATGAATGAAGGACTGATTCATGCTACAACATGGGTGAAGCTTGAAAACTCTGCTTCGTGGAAGGAGCCAGTCACAGGAGGCCACGTCGTATAGGCTTCTACGTTTATGAAAGTGTCCCGAACAGGCACACCCAGAGAGAGGACGCGGATGAGTGGTTGCCAGGGGCTGGGGAGAGCAGAGAATGGGGAGTGACGCTCTGGGTAACGGGTTTCTTTCTGAGGTGGTGAGAATGTCCTAAAACTGACTGTGGTGATGGTTGCACACTTCTGAATATGCTAAAAGTCACCGACTTGTACAATTTAAATAGGGGAACTGTATAGTATATGAGTTCTATCACAATAAAATGGCTATTTTTTTTTTTTTTAATTCACAATAGCTCCCCAAGCACCTCAGGCCCCCGGGGCCCTCAGGGCTGGCGCATGCCCATCTCTCAGTGTCCACTACCCCGAGCCTGTGCCTGATGGTCTACACAGTCAACTGCACAGGGTGCTGCCCCCAGGCCTCCCTCCACACCTCTGGCCTTTGGTGACCCTGCCCTGGTTGCCTGGGGTGCCCGCTGCCCGCCCTTTGTCCTAGGGGAAGGCCTCCATTGTTTTAGGACTCAGCGCAGGTTCCACCTCTGCAGGGAAGGCTTCCCTAAGATCCTAGGCTGGGTTGAGGTGACCATTTTAATTACTTACTTGTGAACCTGTAGGTACCTGCTGGACTGTAACCTTCCAATACAACGCCGGGTACCCAGTGGGCGATGGGTGGGTGAAGTGAGGAGCTGGAAGAGCAACCGGCTCAACCACCTTACTTGACATTTGAGGAAACTGAGGCCCAGAGAGGAGCAGACACACACGACCCTTTTCTGATCTCAGCTATACTGTGCGACTTCGAGGCCTCAGCTCCCATCAGCCACCTCCTCTGCCATGGAGAGAGGTCCGGGGCGGCTGCCCTCCACAGAGCCCAGTGCCCTAGGGGCCATGCTGCTCGTAGCTTCTCAGCTGGAAAGGCCCCCGTCTCGCCAACATCTGAGTCTCGCACAGAAGTGGGAAGAAAAGAATGAGACCTGAAGACACAGGCTCGAGCAGCGGGACCCGTGACAGGAGTGTGGGCTCAGGGGCACCTGCCGTCTCTGAGACTCAGTCTCCTCCGGAGAGGGAGCTGATGATACCTGCATGGGACAGATGAAGTGAGAGTCTCTCAAAGGGTCTCCCTGCCCACGGTCCTCCATGATCTGATGAGAATGAGTTGGACCCACCACACCTTGCTTAAAATCAGCCGCGGCTCCCCACCGGGCACTAGAATGAACCTACACACCTCGCCCTGGCCCATGAGACCTCTGCTGTCTTCCTGCCACTCCCCTCACTTCATCAAGAGTGTTCTCACCCAGGGCCTTGGGCCATGCTGTACCCTCCGCCTGGACCGCTGTCCCTGCTCTTCCCATGCCTGATCCTTGTCATCCTTCGTGACCCAGCTTCAGCGTTACCTTTTGGGGAGGCCTGCCCTGGCCCTCCTGACTAAGTGATTCTCTCACTACAATGTCTGTCCCTGTTTCCTTCATCACCATTTGTAATTACAGCTGACCCCTGAGCCAGGGCTGTCTGTAGAGTCAAAAGTTATAGGCAGGTTTTCAACCACATGGCGAGGGGAGGGGTGTGTGTTGGTGCCTCTAACTCCCTTGTTTTTCCAAGGGTCCACTGTATACTAGAAAACAGCGTATAAATGTGTGTGCCATCTTTCCCCTGCACTGGAAAGACCTGGAGAGGAACCAGGTTTGTCTGGTCTCATTGGGTCCCTCGCTGGTGGCACAGAGTGGTGGGAACATAGTAGGTGTTGAATGAACAAATACACCCCTCACAGGAGGTTGTGGGTGAGGAAGTAGTCAAGTCAATACCAGGCCTGGCGCCACCACTATCACCTCAATGTCACCAGGCCGCAGGGATGCTCAGATCCCTCTCCCCTTCTCATGTGTTCTCCCCAAGGGTCTTCCCAGGGGCCTGCCCACGAGGGTGACCTACTCATCCTAATGGCAAGCCCCGTATCCTGGAAACAAACACCCTTAGTCTTGGGCAACCGTGCTGTGTACTTCTCCAGCCCCATCTGTCACCTCTCCTCTGTTTGCAGTTCCCTCGATGCCCTGGCTGCACACACCTGTCCCTTTGTCTGAAGGCCCCCCTCCCCCATCATCCCGTCCCCTGGGATTGGTGAATCTGACCTGCGCACCTGTGGGAGGCCTGCCCTCCACTCTCCACAGCAGGTAACTCAGACCTCCACCGAGCACGCCTGACACATGCCCTGTAGGCAGGTCAATGGCTAACTGGGGTGGGGGAGCCAAGATCTGTTGTTTTTGCTGATTTCTGTGCTGTAAACACTCTCGCCAGGGCAACCTGAGACACCGGAGCTGGGAAGAAATGCCCACAGCTGGCTCTTGTAAGCCAAGCTGGCACAGACCAGCTCCATCCCACCCCTGGACCTAACCCGTAGGTGGCTTCTCTGTGTTCCGCCCACGGGTTGGTGAACCTCGGTTGGGGTAGGGGCTGGGTCTTTAATCTCCACATGCCCAGCGCCTAATGTAGGGTCCGGCCCATTAGAATGTGCTCAGCTAATTCCGTTTTCTGAACGGAGGTAGGTCTGTCTCCCCACGGGACAGTGAGCCACTTGAGTGCAGGGACTGTGGATTTGACAGGTTCAGATACACAAACCGTTTAGAACCACAGCAAGTGCTGTGTGAATGTTAGCTGTGCTTACTCACCCAGCACGCGAGGACAAGAATAATTCCCATTTATCACGTGTTTCCCAGGTGCTGGGCCTGGTATAAGTGATTTCCATGGGTTTTCTCACTAAATTCACATGACTGCCCACTGAAGTACCATGAACACCCCCCTTTTTACAGATGAGAAAACTGAGGTTCAGAGGGGGTGAGTGTCCACGCCAAAGTCACACAGCTTCTAAACGGCAGAGCTGACGACTGACTGCAAGTCTTTGTAGTCCCAGAGATCGTGTGCCCAGGTATAACCACACACGGAAATAACCATGTGGCTGAATATAAGGATGGGAGACCATCTCAGGATGGGGCTTGAGGGAGTCATTCAGCTTGAGGGAGAGGCAAAGCCTGGGCCCCAAACACAGGACTTGGGGTCAACGCAGCCAGCCAGCACCCGCCTTCTGCTGACGCCCAGAGCCCTCGGCCAGGCGACTGCAGGAGGGGATGGCAGCCGGCCGGCCAGGGAGGAGGATTACAAAGAAACAGATTTTCTCCCGCCTGCCCTGGGCTCTGGGGATAGGTGATAATTGACCGAGTGAGCCCTCAGTCAGGCCAAGGCAGGGCTCCATCTGGGCCTGGCACGGTGGGGCCGCTAATTGGCACTGGGTGATCTCAAAGCCTCCCTGGTTGGCTTGCTGCTCTGCTCCTCCCTCTCCTCCAGACACTCCAGTTCACTCCCCAAAGCAACTGATGCTACAGTGAAGTCAAAAGCTCGGGGCCCAGAGTGGCCAGCTTTGGGGCAGGGAAGAGCTCTCTGTCGCCTGGGTGTTCGGTGGCTTTAATTTAGCTCCTGCTCCTGAGAACTGAGCAGGGGATCCGATGACACTGAACCTGGGCATGGACTGTGGAGCCAGCTGCCTGGGCTAAGTCCCAGACCTGCCTCTTGCTAACAGTGGCAAGCTACTTAACTCTGTGCCTCAGTTTCCTTGTCTGTCTAATGGGGGTAAGGATAACACCGACGTCGCATTTGTTGTAAAGATGACATGAGGTAACATAGGGAAAGCACCTGCAACAGTGCCTGCCCGGCTCACATGAAGTGCTACGCGTGTTTGATGTTGTTATCCTCTTTTATTCTCGGCCCATCACCTGCTATGTGCTCAGCCCTGGGGAAACAGAGACAAAGATATAGCCCCTTCCCTGGGGACAGTGGGTCCAGTTGGGGAGATTTCTTAAGCCCCTATTATGTGCCAGGCACTGGGACATGGAGACAAAAGGCCCAGGCTCTGCTTGTAAGAGGAGGGGCTAAACACCCTCTTTTAACCAGCCTGAGTGCTGGCCACCGTGGGCAGAGGGGCCAGGGGCTGAGTTCTGAGCTCAGCAGTGCCAGGTGGCATGAAGGCAGAGGGCATACTTTGCTGTCTTGGGATCTCCAAGAAGTTGTGGGTTTGGGTCGGGGAAAGGAATTTGACTGGACAGAGGAAAGTCCTGGCCCAGAGCAGGGAGGCTGGGCTCAGCGGCCCTTGCAGCCCTTGGTCTGTGAGCCCATTCTGGGCTGACCATCTCTGTGGCCTTTTCCAGCTGTGGGACTCTGGCTGTGGACAGGCTCAGGCACCAGCCCTGGACCCTACATTCTCCCGAACTGTCAAAAAACGAATTTGTATATTTTCCGGGGCTTGTGCACTACACATGCCAGGGCCCAGCCTGTGTTGTTCTCCTGGCTAAGTGGGCGGGGTTTGAGGTCTCCCTCATGCAAAGTGGCTTTTGCATTTTGCATGCTTCTTGTTTTTGCTGCTGAGGTTGAGCCAGCGGAGGAGTCAGTCCCCGGGGCTGGCTGGGCAGGGTGCCTGGTCCTCTGTGCCATGGGCAAGGCCACGCTGGAAGCAGGCGGCAAGCTCCGGAATAGACGGAGCTTCTATCCCTGTGACTAACGTGCGCCTGCCTGGTGCTAAGCCAGGAGTTTCCCTAGCCCATACCCTCGCCCAAGGCCACTCTGGGAGTTAGGGGCAGAGCCTGTGCTCCCACAGGCCATGTTCTCTCTCACACCTGGCTCCAAAGCCCTGAAAAGGGGGGGAGCCCGACTGGCCAGATTATGTCCAGGGAGCGCCTCAGGGTCATTCCCCTGTGGTGGTAGCTCCTACTGGGACCACCCAGGGGATGTCAGTCATCTTGGCCCTCCCCGCCTCGATCCTCACATGCCCAGGACCCCCTGCTGCCCCTGCTGGGACCTGGGCTCTGTGGATCCCCGCCAGCAGCTGGCAGGACTACAGAAGTCAGAAGGCACTGGGTTAACACCCCCCCACCCCCTTGCCTGAGCGGGAAGCCCAGGGCCTCCCCAGGCCAGACTCCACACCAGCCATCTGCCGAGCGCCTCCTCTGCTTAAGACCCTGCAGTGCCCCCCTGTGCCTGGGGTGCATCCACCTCGGCTTCCAGCACCGCCCAGCTGCGCCCTGGGACCCTGTCACAGTAGCAGCGTCAGCTCCCCGGCAAGCTGTGCTCGGTCACTTCTGGGCCTTTGCTCAGGCAGTTCCCCCGGCCGGACACACTGCCCCAGCTTCAGTCTGGCCAGCTCTTGTTCAGCCTTCAAATCTCATCTCCAGCCCAAACCGCCTTTGGGTCCTTCTCCTCGGACTGGGGTTTGGGACCGAGCCACCTTGCATGTGCCCTGCACGATTATATGATCACAGTTCTCTGCCTCCCGCGCCAGGCTCTGAGCCTGGCCGATCGTGGGAACCCACAATGCCCGGCGCCTCTCCGCTCAGGTGTTGGGCTGAGAGGTGATGGACAGGTCGTCTCTGGCTGACTGAGGCTCAGAAAGGTGGATTCTTGTGCTTCAGGTCACTCCTCTTGTGTGTGAACTGGAGATTTTGTTCTAGGCCCCTGGAGACCCCCAGACCATGTCAGAGCCCCCTGAACCCCTCCCTGTGCTCCCAGGAAATGGCTGTCAATGCATTCTACCTTCATCATTCTTCTTGGCATTTCGTTGACATCTGTCTCCCCATGACCCACCTCCCCACCGGCCCAACTATGAGCTCCATGGGGACAGCCACCTCGTCTACCTCGCCCACTGCCTGGCACAGAGCCTGGCACAGAGCAGGCCTGTAGATCCCTTGGCCCCAAGACTGGAGCAACCAGAACTTTCATGACCACTGTGTCTCTTGACATCTCTTCCCCTGTGGCATGTGGGAGCTCAGTCTCCTGGGGAAGCTAGACCCTGCGCCCTACAACCTGCAAAGGCAGGTGAGGGTGCTTCACGCCCGGCCCTTCCAGCCCCTGGATCCTATGCTGGGCCCCCAGTCTGGGCTCGGGCCTGCCTCCCTTCGTACTATCCCCACGTAGGGGCTGGGAGCGCCCACCCAGCAGGCAGCCCCATTCCTCCAATTTCCTCCCAATTAATCAAGCTCTGAACTTTTTAATTATCTGCCTGCAGGGTGACTCCCCACTCTGGTGAAGCAATTAAGGACATTTCCAAGTGCTGTGCCACTGCCGACCAGGCCTTGATGGAGGAGGTGAGTGGAGGGAGGGGCAGGTGACAGGAGGGGTGGATAGGAATCCCCCTGGGCCACGGGGCTGCTGGGAGACTGTCCTGGGGGCCTGGCCAGGGCCACTCAAGACAGCTGGGGCAACACTGTCCAGGGCGACCCCCAGTGTTCACTCAACGGCCCTTTCTCTGCAGCTAGACTCTGGCTTCACCCAGGCACTGGTTCGGTGCTTTACAATCTTACTGCATCCCCACTTTGACCCTGGGAGCAGCAAGAAGAACTATCTCTATTTTCCAGATAAGGAAACAGAGGCTCAGAACCATTAGGCAACTCCAGAGGTGCAGCTGGGATTTGCAGCCAGCGCTGGGTCCCCATCCACTTCACTCTATTGTCTCTTAGAGATCAGCAGGGCCTGTCCATGTGCCCAGGAGCAGCGAGGAAAGGGTTGGGTCAGGGGGAGCCTCTGGAGGAGATGCACCCAGACCTGATGAAGAACACAGGCCCTCCACCTGCGACGGGAGAGGGCGGTGTGGGCAGTGGGGACAGCCCATGCGAAGGCACAGAGGCGTGAACGGCTGCGGAGCTACACAGTTCAGGACCGCCGAAGCATGCAGTTCGAGGCTGAAAGAGGTGGGAGAGGAGGCTGGAGAGGCCGGTGGGGTTGGGTCATTGGAAGTCAGGAGAATATTCATGATCTTCTGGTTCAAGCTTCTCATTTTATGACTACAGACGGCATGAGTCAGACGTGGACAATGACTTGCCTAAGGTCACACAGCAAGTTTGTGGCTGATGGAGCCAGGGCTGTAGCCCAAGGGTCCTGATGCCCAGACGGGAAGGGAAGGCAGAGGGGAAGAGGAGTGGCAGCTGTCGGACCACTGTGGTAGCCTCCCGCCTGGTGTCCTGGCTTTTGCCCCAGCCCTCCCACCTCCCGCCTCCCGCCTCCCCTCTGGCTGTGGTCTGCTCTCAGTATATCAGCCAGAGGGATCCTATAGAACAGGAGTTGGAGGTGGGTTGCTCCTCCACTCAAAGCCCTTCAAAAGTTGCCATCACACTTGGTGTCCAAAGAGCCCTGAAAGCTCACTTTCCCTCGCTGGTTAAATTTATCGGTAGGTATTTTATTTTTATTATAATTGTATCCCCTTTACCTCTCTGAACTTTCCTCACACTACTCTCCCTTTTGTCCACTCCATTCCAGCCACACTGGCCTCCCGGCTGTCCTGGAACACATCAGCCACTTCTAGCCCCAGGGCCTTTGCACGTGTAATTTCCTTTGCTTGGTACAAGTCCTAGCTCAGCTACTCCTTCACTAAGTCCCTCTCTGAGCCTCATATCTTTCTTCTACAATTGAGGTTAATGCTACAGAGTCTACCTTCTTCTCTAGGTTAACATGAGGTCCTAGTGAGAAAGCGAGGAACAAATAGAGCCTCACAAAATCTCTCTCTCCAGTTTGAGGTTATCACCACGCAGGGCTTATAAAGGTCCTCACAGGGTCCTTGAGAAAACAGGCCCCCGGCCTTTAAGCTGGATCGACACGCCAAGGCCGTAATCCTGGGGCCTCACAGATGCTGGAAAAGCGAGTGTTAAACAGTAATCACAATGTGCCCGAGGGGAAGCCGGATGTGTTGGGAAAGCCTGACACATCTGGCAGGGCCAGGTCCGAGTCCCCCGGCACATCTGGCTGCTGTATTGACAGGTGGTGTAGCGGGTCACTGAGGAAAGGCTCGGAGGGCCCAGTCCTTGGTGCTACATGGGGGTGACGGCCAGATGGAGCTGGGGAACATCCCCCAAACTGCCATGGGCCATTACCCCGCTGTGGGTCCCCACTGTGGGTCGCTGCAGCAAGCTGTCCACTGCACTTTGGTGGCTGTGTTCTGAGGGGCCAACTTAGGACCCAGAACCTGGGCAGCTTTATGTTGTCAGCGCCAGCCACCCCTGCTGGGACTGAGGGAGCCTGGGAAAGTCCCTCCCCTCTCCAGCCGAGGGGTGCACTTTCGGGGTCACCTCATGTAGCACTTCCCCTTCTATGGGGTCCAGAAATGTGGTCATCAGCTCCACCTGAGGGAGCCCCCGTGCTGAGACTGGCGTCCTCCCTCCTCCCACCTGCCCCAAGAAAGCCGTGGTCATTAATAAAGGACACAATTAGCTGTCAGCAGTGAACATGTCTGGAATTTTTTACCTGCCCATGAGCTCGGTTAAGGCAACAAACCCTCGGACCCCCCGGGGAAGCATCTGCCACACACCTCTCAGGGCCCCTACGCCAGGGCAGGAGGGGGCCTGTGCCTGGTTCGGGGTGGGTTCCGCAGGCCCGGGCCTGCGCGGGGCAGTTTTTTCCAGGCCAGTGGAGAAAGTGACAGAGCAAGAGAGATTTCCTGGCAGAAGTTGTTTTTTTTTCAACCCAACAGGCAATACAAATTCAATACCATTTTCTCCCCCTTCCTGTGCCGACTCCGCGTCGTTTACAGCGAGAAGGACTTTAGAGACGAGATTGCTCAGTGTCTCGCTTTACACCTCATTTTGCGGCTGGGGACACTCAGGGCCAGGGTTGGGGACGTGGCCGTGTCTGTGGCAGAGGGACAAAATTTGCTTCTCGGTGGGTCCCTAACACAATTAGAATTTGTAGCCGAAGTCCGAAGGAATGTTTCACAATCCCTGGCCGCCGTTCGCACACACGACTGAGCCGGATCTGTGCCGGCGCTGGAGGGACGATGGCTAACGGGGACGTGTCCCTGCCCTCATGGAGCCGAGGGTCTAGCGAGAGAGCCAGGGGGAGAACAGCAATGGACAGACACAAACACTAAACACACCTTGTGATGGCCTTTAGGGTAGAGGTTGCCCACCGGTGGTCCACGGACCCACTGCTGGTCCGTGAGGGCCGACAGGTTGGTGACCGCTGCTTTAGGGAGTGTGGTGAGGCAAGGCCTTTCCGAAAAGGTGGCTTTAAAACGCAATCCCTGGAGAGGAGAACGTCTGGCCGAGTGGGAATAATGTTTGCAAAGGTGGCACAACCTCAGCGCCTTGGTTCCTCCTCAGTGCGATGGGGTCATTACCAGGTGCCTGCTACCAGCTTGCTTGGCTCTGGGACAGACACCGCTATGCCCAGGAAGGCACTTTCTGTCTGGGCACCTTTGTCCTAACAACACCATGCAGTTGGGATTAGTTCACCTCTATTCTGCAGATGGGAAACTGAGGCTGACAGCAGTGACGTGCCTTCCCCGGGGCTTATGGACGACACCAAGCTCAGGAGCTCAGGCCTGCAGTGCCTGCCTATCTCTCCCTGCTCTTCTGGGTGCTTTCCCGAAGCCCTGCCTCCCCCAGGAACCTAAAAGGATGGCCAGTTTGAGGCCCGGTAGCCTGTGACTCGAATGCTAATGAAAGTCCCATCCAAGAGGTCCTGGCGCCTCAAGGAGAAGGACTAGGACACACAGACAGGGAGAAGGGGAGCTTGCCCACATTCACACGGAGGCCTGGGGGGCCTGCAATCACTCTTCCTCCTAGGGGTACAGAACCCGTTGCCCTTCTCCTGTTGGCTTCTGGGGATGAGGCATAGGCCTCGGCTAACCCAAGCCATAAATCAAACGTACAAGATGTGGCTTTGGCAGCCATCCCAGCGAAAAAGATCTGGGGGTTTGAGTTGACCACAAGCCAAAAGCTGCTGAAAAAGCCGATGTGGTCTTAGGCTGTCAGAGTGGAAGGAGAGTGACAGCCCAGCATCCTCCCTGCTGCTCAGGCAAGGTCAGTTTTGAACTCCACAGCGAAAGGAGGTCCAACGAGTGACGGTAGACAGCACACAACTCAGGCCCCCAGCTTGCTTTCCATCTGTGACGGCCTCTGGACAGTGCTGGGGGTGCTTGGAGTGGGGTCTCAGGTACAAGCGTTCCCAGGCGGCACTTTCTAGGCACACAGCACAGTTCCGGAGCCCCTCTTGCCCTGGAGCATTCTTTTGTCCGGGTCCCTGGGAAGCATGAGTTCTCTCCTCCATGGAGCTCAGCGTCCACCTCCACATCCTAGCCATTCCGGACACTGGGGATTTGAGGTCATGTGAGATCACGTGTGTGGGCCTGCCCTTGATTTGAGAACAGACTTGCTCATACCAGAAAGCCTTTTCTAAGTAATATCTTTATGCCCAGCTCTATGTCGGGCACTAGGCAAAGAGTGGATTAGGATACAACCCATGTCCTTGAGGCTCACTGCTAGAAGGGTCCTCAAAGAAGGCTCTCCAGAGGAGGGGCCGTTTGAACTGGGTATTGAAGGTTAAGTAGGAGTCTGTTAAGGCCAGAAAAGATGCAGGACATTTCAGGCAGATGGACAGTACCTGCAGAGGAGGAGTGAAGGGCACGTCAGGGTGGCTGGAGCATGGGATATGTGGAGGAAAGGGGAGGACACAAAAAATGAAAGGAGATCTGAAGTTATGTCACAATGGGCTTTGTGTGCGCAGTGATGGGGTTGGGGTTTTGTTCTCTGATAGGGGAGAGCTAGTGCTAGCCCTATGCCGGTGCTCAAATGGCCACCCCGGTACCATCAGCCCTTCCTTCCAAGCCGCCTGCCCAGGACCTGGCCTCCGCTCCCTGCAGTCCTCCCGCTCGAGCCTCTGCTAGCTCACTCCCAGGCTCCACTCTTTGCCCGTCAACTCTGTCCTCCCCAGATATCTTCCTCCTCTAGCTCTCAAGCCCTCCCTCCTCTCTTGTCACCAGTACTGCCGCTTCTACCACTAAAAATGAACTGAGCTATCAGCAACGACAGCCACCACCCATGGTGCACCTACTGTGTGCCAGGCTGAGGGCTTCACTAAGCTCTCAGAGAGCCACGCAGCACAGGAGTGGTTAGGAGCACAGCCTCTAGAGTCAGGATCTCTCTAGCCTTGAACCCTGGCTCTGCCACTAATCTCGGGCACGCTACTTAACGTCTCTTTGTGCCTCGGTTTCCTCACCTGGAAAATGGATCTATATGACTTACTTTCTAGAGAAGATTCAGAGGTAAAACCATAGCGTGCATTTGCCTTTATCAGCAATTCTTACAGCAATCCTTTAAGGCAGGTGCTAATGATAATCCCATTTTTAGAGGAGACAGCTAAGGTTTTGGGAGGGTGAGTAACCCAGCCACAGGCAGTATCGGAGCTGGGAGGGGAGCAGTGGAGCGCTACACCTGACTCCACATGGGGGGTTGGTACAAAGTATTCTATGACCTCCCCTCTTCCAAGCTGGTATCTAGGCTGGGCTAAGCACCCAAAGCTCAATGAGCTTCCAACCTGGTGGGGAAGATGCCCAGGTAACCCAGCAGCTTCCAAACAGTGTGACCAGTGCCAAGAGCTGCATGGGGGTGACAGCAGGTGTAGAGAGGTGGGAGAGAGAGAAGGTGCTGGGCCTGGGAGCCCAGAGAAGGGGGCCTGAACATTGCTCTTTCTAGAGATGATAATACTTGAGCCGACTTGAAAGACATCAGGGGACAAGACAAAAGCATGAGAGGAAGGGCATGCTGGGCAGAGGAACAGCCTGGGTGAAGGTGTGGGGATTTGAGGGTGCACAGCAAGGCTGAGGGCCTGCAACTGCAGCCCCGAGTCTGTGAGTGTGGGGGTGCAGGACATGAGGCTGGACAGGCAGACAGGGGTAGGGTGGCAGCCACGAGCCTCCTGCCCAGCCCTGGTCGATGGGTTGATGCCTCTGTGCCTGCTGCCCGCAGATCAGGTAGCTGTGCCCATGGCATGACGGTCCGGTCCGTGAACCCACAGAGGACTGGGATTCTTGGGTCATCAGGCCCCCACGGCAGAGCAGGGACCGGGGACCCTAGCCTCCTCTGCAGGGCCCCTCTGAGTCCAACCGATGCCGAACTTTCCCAGGGATAGACGGCCTCTTCCAAAATTACTTTAGAGACACCTGGGTCCCCAAATCTGACAAAAAATCCCACAGCTTCTCCGTTTTAAAGGGCCAAAAGTTGAAAACTATGAGCTAACAGCAAGATTCGCAGAACAAGCGATCTTTGGCCAACGGCTGGGATACTTCATGACAAATGGGCCAGACACGGCCCTTCTAGAGCGATCACCTCTAAATGGTGCGTCAACCTGCCCCTAAACGTCTCCTTTATTTGAATAGCCTGTTTATGGGGCTAGACTGCTGTTCCCAACTTGTGCTTTGATTTTATAAAACAGGAGGCGAGTGAGTGAGAGAGAGAGAGAGACATCAAAACAGAGGACGATGACAAACCTCTAATCTCATAAACCTCTCTTATCTCAGTCCTTATAAAAATGGGGAGGCCTGGTTGTCGCTGAAAGTGGCTCTGAACGCTCATAAACCTGACAAGCACTCAGCTCCAGCACCCACGGGGAAGGACTCTAAGCCTTGAGAAAAATGAAGATAAAGAGGGGAGGCGGCTTCTGGTGAAGGGCTGCCTGCCGAGCAAGCCCACACTGTCGCCAGGTGAGGGCTTGAGAACACAGCTTCCTTCGCTGACTTTCCCTGACCTCCTGGCAACCCTGCTGGAGGGGGCCTCCCTGGTGACAAGAGAGGCCAAAACTAATATTTTAACATTTGTAATCTCTTCTGATAAATAACAGCTCACACCCAGGGCTTACGCTGGGCCAGGTATTGTTTTAAGAGCCTTATGTGGATTAATTACTGTAATCTCAAATTATACGGTAATTATCCTGTTTACAGGGGATACGGAGAGGTACGTCGCTGCCCAGCATCACCCTGTCAGCGAGTGGCAGAGGCGGGGATTTAAGCAGCGAAGGAAGCCATGTGCTTTCTGTCATTGACCGCTCACGCATCATGCAAGGGGCGGGCTCCAGGCTGGGTCAGGGCGTCGCTCAGCTTCATCATTCCCCTCTCCTCGTTACAGCATCCTGATGCACTCCCGGCCCTGCTTCATAGCCGAGGAAACTGAGGCTCAGAGGGGTTGAGTGGCCTGGCAGAGAGCACACAGTGCAGGGGTGGCACAGCTGGGACCCACCCCAGCTGCCTGGCTCCAGGGCCTGGCAGCACCCAGCCTCCAGATCTGACCGTCCTGAGAGCCCCTGAGGCGGATGGATCAGTTAGGGTCCCAGGATCAGAACCCAACGGCCGTGGGTGGCCGGCTTTGTCTACTCTGCTGGACTCAGAGTCCTTTTCTGAGCCTGAGCACTCTGGAGCCCTTCCTGGCTGTGTCTCCTTAGGGAGGCGGTGAGTGCAGTGGTTAGTGCCGTGGTTTCCCAACATGAGGCACAGGTCCCACAGGGGGGCAATTTGATTTGTAAGGGGGGCAATTCGAGAATGAGTTATTAGCAGTGAATTTTTTGCATTTCTTATAGCTCTAGGGGCCTCATATACAGTATATAAATATAGAGTGTGACATATTTAAGCATTTCAGTTCTCTGTTACATGTTTTGAAATGTTATTTGCTGTTTTTTTTTTTCGTATCACTTCATATTATTATTTTTTAAATGAGTTTCTTAGTGAGTCCTTCCTCAGTACTGCAACTGTCCTTCTGTGTTTTTATGTCTCTTTCATGGATGCCGTGTTCTTTGGAAGCTTGTTTAGACCAAGTTAATGGCCCACTAGGCTCCCTCCACGTGAATAGGGGTTCACTTTTTGAATAATAAGAATTGTATGTCACAGGGTGGGGGGAGGGAGGAAACCAGGATTTTAGAGACGCTTAGGTGGGGCGTGGTCAAAAAAAGGCCGGGAACCACTGGGTTAGAGCTCGGGCTTAATCCAGCTTCGACACTTCCTGGCTGGGTGACCTTGCGTACATCACTTAAACTCTGTGCCTTCGTTTTGCCGTGTGTAAAATGAGGATAACAACGCTATCTCCGCCCAAGGTTGTGGAGCTGATGGTTAATACACATGAAGTACTCACAACACTGCCAAGGGTGCAGCAATAAGCATGAGATGTTATTATTACTTGGTCTCCTCTCCTCGGGGGCCTGTCCTGCACCCTGGACCCACTGCCAAACTGGACGGCTCCTGAGCAGCTCTCAAGCCCCTCACATCAGACAGCTGCCTGGGCCGCCGGCCATCTTATAGAGAAAGCAGCACTTTGAGTGCAAACCCCAGCCCCAGCTCCTCCTGGCTGAGGCCTTCAGGCCCATGAAAACACCTCTTCGAGTCTCTGTTCTCTTGTCTCTAAAACAAGGATAATAGTGCCTGTTCTAATAACACAGCAGTAAGAGTCGGGACTGAGGCTCAGACAGACCTGGTCTCTGCTTCTTGCTCTCTGCATGACCTTGGGACCATTGCTTGAACCCCTGAGGCCTCGGTTTCCTCAGCTGTACAACGGGGACACTCCCTTGTAGGGTTTTATATTGTGAGGATAAAATGAAGTTAGAGCTCAATGATGTCATGTCCTGCCCTGCAGGGGCTGTTAGAATTACCCATTTCTCCTAACAGAGGTCATTCATTCAGCAGACATGAAGCCCTACTATGGGCCAGGCACTGTTCTAGCTGCTGGGGACACAGCAGCAAATAAGACAAGCAGGTTCCCTAATTGTAAGGCTTTTAATCAAGTGAGGAAGATGAATAACAAACATATCAAATAAAAACAGTGATGTGTTAGAGGGGCTGAGGGTCAGGGCTGGGAACGACTCTAACCGGGGAGGTTAGGGAGGGCTTCTCGGAGGAGGTGACACAGGGACTGAGATCTGAGGACAAGAAGGAGCTAGTTGTGCAGAGAGCGTGGGAAAGAGGATTCCAGGTAGAAGGAAGAGCTTACACAAAGGCCCTTCCTTCCTCAGGAGCGAATAAATGGGTCTAGGGTGTTTGATGAGCAGCGAAGGGGAGGCCAGAATAGCTGGAAAGGAGTGACGGGGCAGGAGAGTGGGAGGTGAGCAGAGCAGGAGGGAGGAGCCTGAGCCAGGCCCCGAGGGCTCGGCAAGGAGGTGCAGATGGACTCTAAGTCAGTGGAACCACTGGGGGGTCTTAGGCAGGACTGGGAAGCGACCTGTGATGTGAACATGTCCCTCTGCCTGCTGAACGGTCCAGCCAGAGATGACAGTGGACGGACCGGGTGGTGGCAGTGAGGGTGGAGAGAGGTGGTCGGATTTAATGAGGACCCATGAGCAGCTTCTTCTGCCCACAGTAACACCCACTGGAACGCGAGGGGTGAGAGGTGAGGTGCCATGTGAAGGGATAAAAGTGTTTCCTTCCGAGTATTTCACGATTTCGGCGGTGCCTGCTCCCCAAGGACCCTCCGTCAGCGCTGGCTGCCCACGGAGGGCTGGTAATTAGGCTTCTGGGACAGGTGCCCGAGGGGCTGGCAGTCTCCCCTCTGGGCCGCGTGGAGCCTGTGGCCGCGCCGCTCCTTGGCAGAAAGTTCAAAGGGAAGAAAGCTGCCCCAGGCAGCTCCCTGCTCCATTTTTAGGGTCCTCCTGTTGCTCCCCACCCAAGCCCAGGCATGTGGCTTCCCAGCTGCCCGAGGCCCCACAGGAGGCTGCTCAAGGTCTGTTCTTGCCCAGCTCCTGACACCTGCCCTCTGCCCCGAGCCGTGCGCCAAGCTGGTGCTGGGAGGGGCCGAGGACACGTCTTTGCCAGGGAATCAAGTGTCACACTGGCTGTACCCTGCGTGCATTAAAACAGGATCCTTCCCGCGGCACTGGGCCTTCACGCCAGAGCTCATTAATCAAACAGTGGACGTTTCAGGCATTGCGACAGGTAGGGGAGAAGTGACTTTGGGGCTGACAGGGCACAGGGATGCCGTTCCTACTTCTACAGCCTCCTACTGTTCCCACCTTCGTGACAGATGCACCTGCTCCTGAAATGGGCTTGTAAGAACAAGCAGGCCTCTTGCTTCGGTTTCCGGGCCACGGGTGCACCCCACAAAGAAGATGTGACTATTATTCCCTTGTGCCGATGAGGAGACTGAGGCTTACGGAGGGGACCCGTGTATGTTGGTGGCAGGAGTGGGCCAAGGTCTCCACCGCCGGCTTTGGTGGAATGTGGTCTCCGTGGCACCATGTCCTCTTGCTGCCCAGGTTCCCTGCTGCTCTACAAGGACTGAAATGGCAGCAGGAGGCTCTGGTGAAGATCGGGGGCATGACCAGCAAGGGCACTTAGGGCTGGTGACAGACAGGAATGGACAGCAAAGCATGTGTCCTAAGGGAGCGAAACTGACCAGGACAATCACTCAACTATGCCACCGTCATCTTAGAGGACTTGGGCACTATCCCTTGCCCTTTGTCTGTTAAGAGCATTATCAGAGCCTGTCACACTGCTGTAAGGGTTGGTGGTGTGCAGAATCACTCACTCATTTGTTCGTTCATTCATTCACTGCACAGACATTGACCGAGAACCTGCTGGGTGGCAGGTATCTTGCTGGGGACAGGAAGACATCAGAGGGAATCCTTGCCCTTGGTAATTGCTACTCAGCAGCACGGCCCTGTCTCTGTGAGCTTCTCAAGGGGTGGCCTTGGGAGTCAGACCGCATCCTGGCTGTAAGACCATGGGCAACTTACTTCGCCTCTCTGTGCCTCAGTCTCCCCATGTGAGAAATGGGGATAATAACAATGCAGACCATGTAAGGTCATTGTGGGGGTTAAATGAGCTCACATATGTAAAGTGTCTGCACAAAGCATGTTCTAAGGACTAATAGGATTTCTCAACTAAGGTCTTATGGTTACTAGCGGGTTTTATTTCTAACAATTGTCTCAGGCTCTCGTCTCTTTTAAGCATCCTAGCAGAGAGTATGCAGAACTCGTCTGTCAGAAGCTATCTATCACTTTTGCATAAGCAGTCAACGTTATCCCTTCCATGAATATTGTTTTGAACTATTCTAGGCACTATTCTAGGGGCTTTAGCCACATCACCTTATTTAATCCTTACAACACCCCTGGGAGGTTGGCATTATCTCCCCTATTTTGCAGAAGAGCTTGCAGGCTTAACGAGGCTGCATGACCATCCATCCATCCATCCATCCATCCACCCATCCATCATCTATCCACGATTTACCAAGTGCCTATTGTCAGCCAGAAGGCACTTTGCCAGGGCCAGGTTCAAGTCCCAGCTAGTAACAAAGAGGGCCAGTACCTGCCCTATCAGGACCTCCAGTCTAGCCAGGAAGACTGGCCCATATTTAACAACTAGCAGGGTGATGAGGGCCACAAATGAGGAAGAACAAGGGACGAGGGCTGAGTTCAATAGGGGCCTGACAGTGTATGTCTTTGGGCTTCAGCCCAACTAGGAAAGCCAGCCTAGAAACTTTCCCTTCTACTCCCAACCCACTCCCCTCAAGTCCCATCTTTGCTCCTTGTCAAAACAGCAAACTTCTGTTCGCCAGGGTCGGTGGCCCTCCTAGGATATCTCTTATCTCACAGGCTATCGGTGTCATTCATCCCCACATAAGCCCAGTGCACTGGGACCCTATCCTGGATCTCATGTTTGGCATTTGCTCGTGACTGTGTGCTGACTGCAATGTCCCCTCACCTTAGGAAGTCTTCCTTAACTGTTCCCCTGCCCCCAGCCCTGTCTGTGAACAGCCAGGTTCCCCTCTGCGTTCCCACAGGAACTTGAGTGTATCTCCAACTAACCCCTACATCACCATTATTTCCCCTTTGACTTTCTTCCCCACCAGATGTGAGCCTGTAAGCAGGTCTGACTCAACTTTGAACCTAGTACCAAGCTGGACCCCTGGTGGGTGCTCAATAAAAGTTGGTTTCAGGAGTAAGTGGAGAGACAGAATGGGTGAGAAAGCCTGGATTGGACCCATCATGGATAATTCTGGCCAAATGATCTTGAACTAGTCTAAGGTTAGATTTTGAGTTGGTTTTGGGTTGGTATGCAAATAGCTTCATCTCGCCCTTCAATTTTAACCAATTTGGTTGGTAGCTACCTGGAGTGTTGTGTTGAGAAGCATCCTGAAGTACCAGTGGGTTTGTTTAGTGGGAAGGGTGTTGTGATCGATTAATAATGTCTGCCTTGGATTCAGGAGCAGCAATGGGTGCTCCCCATTTCTGATATCCCAGGAAAGTCACTGTCCTTTTTGCTTTTCCCATCTGCAAAATGAGGAGACTGAACTCAATATATCTGATACTCAGGATTCTGAGCCCCACACCCTCCTCTGCTATGATTTTTCTTTGAGGACAAGAGCCACATGCCAGGGCCTGGTGCACAGCAGATGTGCAGTAAACGCTAGTTGGATGAATGATCTTCCTTGGTCACTGTGAGACTCTGTAGAAAGAACAGGGTCTAGCATCCCAGTTTAAAGAGAAATGAAGATTCATGCTCAGAGGCACACAGAGCCCACACCAGTCCCTGGGTCTTTTGACTCCTCGGCCAGTGCTCCTGTCCTTGGTCAGTTGCATGTACCCATCTACACAGATACTTCCTCTTACGTCAATCAAACACTAGTCCCAATCACCAGCCGCTTGCATTTGACTTCACAAAGCATTTTTACATTCCTGGTTGCACTTGAGCTTCACAAAGACTCTGGCGAGAGGGGGGTGACCACTGCCCTCAGCCAGCAGATTGGGACACGGATGCTCAGAGAGGGCATGTGATCTGCTGGGGTCCCACAGAGCTGGGACTTCTGGCTCCAAATACCACGTTCTACCCACCTGCCCTGACACACTGTGGCTCCCAGTTCCAGGGCTCTTCCTCTTTCCTCGTGGTCCCCACCGCGCACTGCAGGGCAGGGCAAGCAGGTGTCTGTGTGTAGGGAATCACACCAGGGAGTCTCCCACGCCTGACTGTGGAAATGGTCCTAGACAGGGATCCGGGGGCCCCTCGCAGCCCCTGAGCCTGGGAAATCCACATCCTCTCTTCAGGCCTTGGCTGCTTTCTCTGTGACACCTGGGAGCGGAGGAACGTCGCCCTTCCGGCTGGGGCCCTTTTGAATGACTCTGTGCCTTTGCTTCCCCAGCGTCCTCCGAATGTTCAAGCCCAGTTCCGAGGCCCCTCCTTGTCATCCTCCTTCCCCTGGTCCTGCCCCAGCCCTCCCCAAGGCCCTCTTCAGGAAAGATGAAAGATCTGGGACATAAAGGGAATGTAACAGGAGCCAACCTCCCTCCTCCCAAGAGGTCAAGCCCTACCTTGGGCCACCTCTTTCAGGGAGGGGCCTCAAAGCAGAGAGAAGGGGTCACAGGACCTGAGCAGTGGGGCGCCAGCTGGACGGCAGGATTCTCAGGTCTTCCCTGGGACCCTGGCCTCGGCCTCGGCTCACAGCAGCTGGGTAAATAGAAGCCAGCCACATCCAAGGGCAGCGGGAGGTGGGAGTGGGGTTGGGGTGTGTATGTGGGGGAATTCCTGCCCCTCTCTGACTGCCTGTCTGTTGCTAAGGATTCTGGGAAGGAGGTGGGGACAGCCAAGGTGAGACGCTGACCTGAGCAGCCACACGGAAGGACTGGCCTGGGACTGTCCTCAGGAATTCAGGGATGACTGGAAACCGATGGGAAATGGCTGGACCTGGCCTGGCATCCGCCTGCTCACTCTCCCCAGCACCATACCTAGGTAGCTGCACACGCTCTAAACAGATCCTTCCTCTTATGTCGATCAGATGATGGTCCCATTTGAATGTCTCAACTTTATCACCTATATGATGAGCCTAGGGACAGATACATCAGGACTAGAGAAACTCTTTTTTCTCCCCTCTGCACCCCCTTTCCAGAGACCCTGACCCTCCACAGCGGCAGCTCCTAAAGACGTGTGACTCTACAAACGTCACATGGTCCCCACCGCGCACTGCAGGGCAGGGCAAGCAGGTGTCTGTGTGTAGGGAATCACACCAGGGAGTCTCCCACGCCTGACTGTGGAAATGGTCCTACACAGGGACCCGGGGCCCCTCGCAGCCCCCGAGCCTGGGAAATCCACATCCTCGCTTCAGGCCTTGGCTGCTTTCTCTGTAACACCTGGGAGTGGAGGAACGTCGCCCTTCCGGCTGGGGCCCTTTTGAATGACTCTGTGCCTTTGCTTCCCCAGCGTCCTCCGAATGTTCAAGCCCAGTTCCGAGGCCCTTCCTTGTCATCCTCCTTCCCCTGGTCCTGCCCCAGCCCTCCCGAATTACAAGGCCTCCCCCTGCCCCACCTCTGCGCCCCTGCAGGCCGTTGCATCTTTCTGCCTTTCCTATCCATGCCCCGGTTGTCCGCCTCCTGGGACTATTGGTTTTTAAAGGCAAAACCCTGGCTTGTCCTTCTCAGTCTCCTGAGTGTCTGGCACAGGGCCTCGAGCACAGCAGGTCCCCAATATGGGATTGTCCCCTGGACAGAAGACATGAGCAAGAGACCCGGTCACACTCTCCCTCCCCCCGCTCCCAGCCCTGGGTGCAGGCTGCATAGGGCCAAGGGGCTCTGCACTCTGAAACCCACTCCTCTTCTTGATACAGAAAAGGTCTGACAAAATGTGAGCCCAGGCAGAGAGGGCTCAGATTTACAACCACTCGGTGGGATCCGATGCTGCAGGGCGCACGAGGGCCCCTGGAAGGCCAAGTTGAATGAACAGCTGGCTCTAAGACCTTGGCTGGTTGACTCCTGACCCAGCGGCAGGCAGCATGCATTCCTTCCTATTTGCAAGGATAAAACCTTCCAGTGCAGAAAATTCTATGGATCAATGTACCATGGAAGGCATCTCTTGTGAAACCACAATAGCCGTCTTCCTCCACAGGGTTTTCAAATAAGGGGACAAGCGAGGTCCCCTTGTCTGGGTCGTCTTTGCACCCTGAGTGCCTGGTGCAGAGCGGGACTCAGTCGAGCCTGGGGAATGAGCAGCTGACCCCTGCCCTGCCCCCCTATCTCTCCCTCCCTCCCCCACCCCGGGTGCACAAGCTGAGCTCTCCGCACACCTCCCCTCAGACACACAAGCTCTGTGGAGTGTAGACGATCAGAAGGCTTCGGGGAAATCAAAAGCAACTACTCAGGAAAGGCCGGGGCTCTGCTGGAGAGACGGCTCTGCGGGGCTGCGGGGCCCCCGGCCGGTGATTCATGTCTCCCTTGCTCGGGGTGGGAGCGCAGGCTGCGTATGAGCTGAATTCATAAGACCTTCTCTGTTTTATCTCACAGATGTTTCTGGGATGGATGTGTCAAGGAAAAAAAAAAAAAGGCTGAAGTTGAAAAATTCCAACTCAACACATGTCCTCCAGCCCTAGGAGACGTGACAAGGGATTAAAACGCCTTTTCTCCTCATTTGCCCAGCATCTCGGGAGAAAGTGAAATTGCATCCCCGTCAGGGCTATTCTGGGCACCTGCTGGCTATGAAGATGACCTCCTCATTAGTCCGGCTTTCTTTGGAAACAAGCTTATAAAAAAACCGCGTTGTGGGTATATGTGTGAACGTGTGTGCTGTCATATCCCGCCTTCAGACCCTGCTCCCACAAGTAATCAAAGCTAACTTCTGAGTGCCTACTATGTGCCGGGCAGTGCACCAAGCATCAGCTCACTTGATCCTCCTAACCGCACGAGGTCCATGTTCTTATTATCCCATTTTCTAGGTGGTTTGTCTACATGTATGCACACAGGCTCATACACATGTACATCTTGTATGCACGACATTTCCTCATTTGTGTACCTCAGTCTTTCTCTATAGACAAATAGCAAACAGAACTACACGTCTGTGTGTCTTTGTACAGACACGCACATGTATGTGTGTACATGCCCTCATGCTATGTTCTTACTCACAACAGGGACCGTTTTTCAAGCTAATTCTGTGTACCATGCTGTATTTGTATTACTATTCTGTATGTTATCACTAACTCTGGCAAGGCAAACAGTATTGTCTACATCAGGGTTGGCAAACGAGGGTCAGTGGGCGAAATTCAGCCCAGCACTTGTTTTTGCAAATAAAGTTTTACTGGAACACAGCCACGCCTGTTTGTTTTTGTGTTGTCTGTGGATGCTTTTACGCTACAATGGCAGATCTGAGTTGTGTATTAATCCTCTGGATCTC
Source organism: Murina feae (assembly GCA_004026665.1). Taxonomy (NCBI): domain Eukaryota; kingdom Metazoa; phylum Chordata; class Mammalia; order Chiroptera; family Vespertilionidae; genus Murina; species Murina feae. Next base: position 4,892 of record PVJC01009626.1, on the reverse strand, counting down.
TACAATTTGCTGGCTGCTAATCCACATTTTTCACATGTGGAAACTAAGACTCAGGGTAGGTAACTGTCCAAGGTCATGAGCCAGGGGATTTTCGTTAGCTAATTGATATCCCCATCTTCCTCCCGCCAAAATCTTCGCATGTTTTAATTCCGATGTATTCCTCCTGTCTTCCATTTTATGGCCATAATTTTGTTCTACTTATTTTAAAAAATCCCCTAAATTAAAAAAACTCACATGCAAAAGAATGAAATCAGACGTCTACCTTACACTATATACAAAAATTCACTCACCATGGGCCAAATTTGGCCCGTCACCTGTTTTTATAAGACACTGTCTTACACAAAGACCTGGACTTTAAAGTTCTTAGAAGAAAACATTACCAGTAAGTTCCTTGACATTGATCTTGGCAATGATTTTTTTTGGATTTGACACACAAAGCAAAAATAAACAAGCGGGACTGGATCAGGCTAAAAAGCTCCTGCAGAGCAAAGGAAACCATCGAAATGGAAGGGACACACACTGAATGGGAGGAAATATTCGCAACCCACACACTTGATAAGGGCTTACCACCCAAAACATATAAAAACTCATACAATTCAATAGCAGAACAAACCCAGACAATCTAATTCTAAAAATGGGCAGAAGATGCCCAACAGGTCCCCAAGAAGATGCTCCATATCCCTAATCATTAAAGAAATGCAAATCGAAACCACAAGGAGAGACCGCCTCACACCTGTGAGAACGGCTCTTCAAAAAGACAAGAAATAACCCCCGGCGATGAGAACGCGAAGAAAGGGGAGCCCTGGATGCTGTGGACAGGACTGTGAATTGGGGCAGCCGTTATGGAACACAGCAGAGAGGTGCCTCCAAAAACGAAACCACCATGTAATCCGGCAATTCTACTTCTGGTTACTTATCTGAAAAAAAGTGAAAACATCAACTCGAAAAGATATAGGTATACCAATGTTCAATGGATGAAGAAAATGTTACTCACACACACACACACACACACACACACACACACACACACAGGAATATTATTCAATCATATAAAAAAAGTACAATCTTGCCATTTGTGACAGCATGGATGCTCTTCAAGGGCATTATGCTAAGTAAAATAAGTCAGAGCAAGAAAGACAAATCCTGTATGATCTCACTTATATGTGAGATCAAAAAAAAAAAAAAAAAAAAAAAAAAAAAAAAAAAAAAAAAAAAAAAAAAAAAAAAAAAAAAGGAAAGAAAAACCAAGCTCACAGATACAGAGAACAGATTGGTAGTTGCCAGAGGCAGGGGGTGGGGGCTGGAGAAATGGATGAAGGGGGATCACAGGGCACAAGCTTTCATTTATCAAACAACTAAGCCACACGGGGATAACATAGAGCATGGTGACCACAGTTAATAACACCGCATTTTTTAAAGCTGCTAAGAGAGTAGATCTTAAAAGTTCTCATCACAAGACAAAAAAAAAAAAATGTTTTGGCAACTATGTATGGTGGTGGACGATAACCAGACTTATTGTGGTAATCATTTCACAATGTATACAAACATCAAGTCACTATGTCGTACACCTGAAACGAATATAACGGTGTGTGTCAACTATGTCACAATTTTACAAAAAAGAAGCCACCCAAAGATGTTCCTTTCTTCCAAGCTCTAGTATTCTTATGTATCTGTACAGGTGTAGGGATACGGGGGCGTCGATGTCAGTGCAATCTACCATGTTCCAGAAAGCACACCCTCTTCTCTGTGTATATATATGCGCACTCACCAATCCACATGTGTGTAACTGTGTCTAGACCTGACTGGATGTGAGTCTGCACATTTGCTTGCCACGCTGTGTGGGAGCAGTTGCAGCAATGAACAAAACACTCACCGTGCCTTCCCTTCCTATAGTCAGCATGAGCTGGGCCCTCAGAGTCTTAGGGGGTGGGATACCTAATAAGTGTGACCATATCTGATTAGTGCTCTGACAGAAGAAGTTCAGAAGGCGGTGGGAGACTAGAGAAGGAATACCTCACCAGACCGTGTGGTCAAGGAAGGCTTCCTGGAGGAAGGGCACCTGACCTGAACCCTGACGAAGAAACAGACCGAAGAGGAGTGGCTTGCTGGGGGGGGGGGGGCACTGTAATAATCACTGGGTCCACATCCCAGCCAGAGTAGAAGCTGTGTGACTCTGAGTAAGTCCCTTAACCTCTCTGATCAGAATCTCACATGCCTTAACCTCTCTGATCAGAATCTCACATGCCTTAAAGTATTGCTGCTAGAAAATGGATGTGAATGCACCTAGCAAGCTGACATGGGGTCCAGATTTTACGACTATGGCCATGGTAACAACTGCCGGGTCTTGAGCACCTACTGTGCATCTGGCACAGATTGCCAACCTGCCCAGCAACATGAAGAAGCTGCCTGGTGTGCCCCTCCTACCGAGGAAGACCCTAAAGATCCAACGTGATGTGACTTATCCAAGGTCACACCAGGGCGGGACAGGCACAGGCTCTGTGTTCTGATGGCTCCTACCCTGCTCCCGCTGCTGCCCCTGGCCTAGATTCTCTTGTCTCCACTTTCTGACTCTCCATCCCTCTTCCCACTCCCTGCGTAAAGAGCCAGGGGCCTCTGAAAGGAAACTGAAACCACGGACTGCTCCACGCGGGGCCTGGGGAAGCCCAATTCTTCCCTCTCCAGTCCCCCTCTCTCCCGGGGCTCCCTCTGCAGGTTTATGTGGGGCAGATAATCAGGTTAATGGAATCCTGGCTGCCTCTGGCTAGGGGGGTGGATAGCCCCCTCTGAAACCCACCATGGTCAGCTTTTTGTCCCCAGCCCAGCCTAACACAGCCCCTCCTGCGCCCGTGGAGGGGAGGAAGGGGAGTGTCAACATTTCACACCTTCCTGAGGGAGCCCAGGTCAGCATTTCCCTATGGGGATTTGATGTCAGCATTTATTTAGGACCTTCCCTTTTTAAAGAGCTCAGTGAGTATGTCTTGATATCTATGGCCAACGTGGTGTGATGGTGGGTTTAGGTTCTGGATTCGGAAAGCCCCAGCTTCCTGCCCTGCTCTGTCTGACCTTCGGCAAGACACTCCCTGAGCCTCGGTTTCTTCATCTGTAAAATAGAAGTAATAGTGGACTCACTCGTGAAGGTTGTGGGTTTAAGCGAGATGATTCATGAAAAGGGCCTCGCAGGCTGCCTGGCACATGGTAGGAACACAATAAATATTTGCCAAGTTGATAAGTGTTATTCTAAAGAGAGTGCATCGTGCCTACAGCAGAGCATTTGTGCAAAACGCCGTCACTTTGTGGGGTGGGTCAGCGGGTAGGCCATTCCCATCCCGGTTTGGGGTTTGTATCCAGGGCTCACATACTCTGACCATAATCCCTCTCAAGACCCGAACACCTATGTGCAAGCCGCTTTACAGAAATCATCTCTCTTAATACCCATTCTAAGCCCTGTAGCCATTCCTCACCCTCAGGGGAACTGTTTCTCTGGCCCTTGACAAAAGGGAGAGGCTGCCGAAGTAGACCTGCCGGTCAGCACCTGATGAACTTCTGTGGGAGCCCTCGGGTTTATGGCCTGTCTGGTCACCCCAGGATCAGACTTGGGGCTTTGCACTCCAGAGTCAGCACAGAGCTCTACCCCTCTTCCCTCATCTGGCTCCCCATCTGCGGACAGCCAGCCGATGCGCCACTCCCTCTCTGAGATGCCTGCTGCTGTGTTCACGCCTGTTTGCCCAGCTCTGAAATGGGATTCTAGGACTGTTGGCATCAAGGGAACAAACATGACTTGCAAGCCTCTCGAGTCCAGGCATCCACGCCCCCATGGAAAGCCTTGGAAGGGAGGTTCTGCCATTAGTTCCATGTTACGGATGGGGAAACTGAGGCTTGGGGAGGTAATGTCACTTGCTCACTAACTCAGCAATACGAGGCCAGTCTGGGGTTTGAGCACAGGCCCGCCTGGCCCTTCCTCTGGCGTGCGTGGCCTCCTGTTCTGAGTACACGGCTGCACAGAACTGGAAGGAATCACTCGGTCCCCTGTGGGCCCCCACTCAGCGCCTGAGCCCCACGCTCACCCCTTTCCTCTGAGCTGCTGCCAGCCTCTGAGACAAAGGCTAAGCAGCCAGCACCCCTGAGCCCAGCCCTGGAATTCCTGCTAAAGCCCTTTCCCCGTGCTCCTGGAGCCCAGCCCAGGGTTGGCCCACCAGTCCCGGGAAGGAATTTGCAGTTTCTCGTTTCTAAAGGAAGGAGAAGCAAACTGTAAGCTCTAGTCCTCCCTTCCCACCAGTCAAACGCGAGCACGGTCAGACACTGGCACATAACCATCTACCATTCACAAACGCAACCTCCTCAGCCTGGCACTCCAACCTACTTCTCCTGCCCCACTTCCATCACTTGGCACCTGCCATGCGGCCCAAGCAGAAGCTCCCTGGTGACTGCCGAACACCTCCCACGCACGGCTGTCTCCGGGCCTTTGCTCCTTCTGCTTCCTTTGCCTGGAATGCCCTCACCATCATCCCTATATACTATATCCAAACTCTGCCTACTGCTAAGACCCATCCCCGTTTCTAGGAAGGCTTCCACGATGCCTTGGCCATTTCTGCCCCCCTCTGACCCCATAGCACTTTCTCTAAATCCCCAAATAGCCTTACTGTGTTACCAAGGATAGGTGGCTATCTGGCTTCATATCCATGTCCCCAGGGAAAATGAAGACTTTTTGATGGAAGGGATGACTGGCTGAAGGGGGGAAACCAGTGTGGTCATCGGTGCACCAGACAGGCAGGTGAGGATCAGGGCAGGTGGGGGGAAGGCCTTGGGGAATCGCACACCCAGGACTCCTCACACCCTGGCTAGGAATCTGGAATCTGGGCGGGGCCTGCAGGGCCGACCCCAGGAGGCTGTAG